>JAGKTI010003508.1:16395-29894 GCA_018397915.1 Birgus latro
TTTTCAACACAGGTGCCTCAAGTTTTCCCGAAGTTGCTACAGGCTAAGTTATTAAAAGATGTGTCCTGCAGTATTAGGGATTTTCCCGTACCTTTACAATACTAAATATTATTTGCTTATTTATTTATTTGTATAAGTTTGTAAAGTACTTACCTCCTGATTTCATTAGCTAACTTCAGTCCCATAGCTGATTATAGCTACCTTTCTTTTCACAGGGTTTCACAAAAGAGTTCAACACCCTAACAGCACTTATTACACACCATTCGGTCATGCCGGAGCTGCTGCCATGCCCACTCTCCCTCAGCCGCTACAACCCCACCTTTACCTCTGATGACCAGACAAGGAATGATACAAATGATGATGATCCAGATTACAATACACTCTCCGACTTCCGCAAAATGATGGCAGACCTTAATGTGTAGAGTAAGGAAGCATTTAGTTTATCAAAATTATGATGTATACCTCTGTAATTAGTACACATGATTTTGGAAATTTAGCTGATGATGCATTCTGATGTTGTTAGAGTTTGTGTTTTTCTCAAGCAGATCTTGAGTGCATTTGCAACCTTAATTTTCATTCATCATCTTTTAAAGCTCAGAGATTATATACTTGTCTTAAAAAGTTTTACATCAAAATGGATATTATATATTTGGAGTTCCTGAAACACTGAAATGAGTTTTTTTGTCTTTTTATTTTTTTTGTTTTTATCCTTCTTCATCTGCCACAAGAACAAGGTCAATATATACACATAGTATAGTACAGTATTTATAAAAGGTGTATATATGGTATAACAGTCAAATTTATAACACATTATTCATGTCTTCAGTATAATAACTTTGCAATATTTTAACTGCTGCTTTCTTTGATTATGTATGAATCACCCTAATTGTATTGTAGTCATGTAAAAATTTATAAATTTATAAGTACTATATGGGTGCCTGTGATGAGAAAGGTGGATAGATATGTGTTTTTACCAGTTATATTCTAAACTTGCAGAATTGACCAGCAACATTGCATATTGGTTATAGATATGTTGCATCTGTACACATTACTTGTATTTTAGACTTAGTAGTTTCATAGTACTGTACATGTTACTACTTTATCTGTCTATCTGTATACCTAGGCTGCTTCCCCGAAAGAAAGGGGGGTAGCCGAGACAGGATGACACACTCCCAATTTGCTCATCCACACACACACATTTATTTGTATCTTAGCTCCAAGGGGAGAAGGGACAGATACTCACTGCCCAACACCATACAAGGCTCAGCTGCACAGAGCCTGACAGCAGAGCTGGTTTACCCCTGCCACATCATAATGGACCCATCTTACCTGCACCTGACCTGATCAGCTGATCAGACCAAATGCGGGAGAATATTCCCTCTGGACCGCATCACCATTTATTCGTTCACAATTTCTCTCCAATCATTCCTATCACGTGCAGCCACTCATCCTTGCTCTACAGACATCCCTTTCGCATCAGATGCTCTGTTCGCACTGTCCATCCATCCTATTTGTGGTCTTCCTCCCAGACTTACACCTCTCACATTCAATCCAGCTTTATTTTTCACCAGTCGCTCTTCATCCATTCTCTCCACATGCCTAAACCCTTGCAACACTCTCTGCTCAACTCGATCAGCCATCTCCTGCATAACTCCAGTTCTCCTTCGCACTTCATCATGTCTCACTCGATCCATACGTGTCACCCCACACATACTCCTCAGACACCTCATCTCCATTACATTCAAACTTTTCCTCTCTGCTACACCCATGATCCATGTTTCAGCCCCATATAACACAGTATGTACCACTACACCCTCATACAGCCTTCTCTTCACATCCATTTTAAGAAAATGACCTCTAAACACTTTTTCATTCCTCCTAGTATCTTTCCTACTTCATTAATTCTAAACTTCACTTCTACATCTGTTCTTCCATCCACAGCAACATGTAACCCTAAATACTTAAAACACTCTGCCTCCTTAAGCAACTCACCTTTCAAAACTATATGCAACCTCCTGTCATCTACCAACCTCGTACACTTCATCACTTTACTCTTATTCTCATTTACTCTCAATTTCCTCCTTTCTCACCTCTGAATTAGCTGCCAGTGCAGTATCATCCGGGGGGGGGTAACTCATCGTTGTTTTTCTGAGTTTTATAATGATCATAATTATTAAGGGTATTTCTTTCACTGTTAACAGAATCATTACAGAATGATATAAATTTTACACCAGATTTACACTCTCATTGCAGTATTAATTTTTCAACTCATGATTTATTGAATAGAGTGAAGATTTCAATGTTTAACTTAATTTGGGAAGGCATAGCACTACACCAGCACCAACATTTGTGAGGGATATGTTCCTTAACCCCTAAACCGCGAGGTTGTGTGAGGTGGTCTTGGCACTTCCAGCCGGTGGCAATTCACGCTCTGACTTATTTTTATAAAATATAGGCCCAAACTAGCCTGAGTGATATAAATAGCACTCAGGACTCTCCTACATTTTTTCATATATATTAATATTTTGAAGGCCCCGGCTAATCAAAAAGAAAACAGAGGCACCCAACTGACGGCCGACGGCTCGAGCCATCACCACCGAGCGTCATGAAAGTGACGACCCGAGGTTAAGTGGTTAAGCCCTCAGGAATGTAGAATTTTGTGAATAACTTGTTTGTTCTCCTTATCTTATTTTTGTAGTTGTCACACCTTAGACAGGAGTTGCCAAATATGAGCCACCTGGTTTTTTTCCCCCTTAATGTTTATCAGATAGTCCCACACATAATGTCCACCCTTAAATTTGACTTGTGCATCTTGATATTATTGATAAAATAAACTAAAGGTATGTGAAATCATGTTTGTAACATCAATTGAAAGAATATTATGCAGTACATTTCATGTCTCAAACAACCTAAGTTTGTACAAGGGAAAAGGGTTGTATTTAACCCTCCAGTTTGAAACGTCAGCCAAACAGCACATTTCTAATAACATCCTCTTCGTAATGAAGCTGAATCATGCGTCAAAGTAAAGTTTTGTGAGCTCCTATTTTTAATATTTTTTCATAAAATATAACCTACCGAACAATGAATTTGCATTTATTCTACTGAACTGTCACCAGATTAGTGATGGTGTGTTTTACATGTTACCAGAATAAAACATCAACATATGGCAACATTTACTCAGCCAAGCACTGCCAGGCCTGTCACGTATGTAGAGTCATGAGCAAAATTTCAGTTTCACAGCCTGCTCGGTATGTAGCTTTTTTTTTATTTTTTTTTTTTTTTATTTTTTTTTTTAAGGTAGGGGTGCTTACCATCCACTCACTCAATGTAGTGCCATTCTCAGGTGTCTGCCCTTTCTTCTCCCCCTTCCTTCTCTCCTTTAATCCTCTTCTGTCTTTCTTTCCATCATTCGTTCCTTTACACTCCCTCTTCTGTCTTTCTTTCTTTCATTCTTTCCTTGTCTTTCTGCCTGTGGGTGACTACACTGAGTGACAAGCCAGATGGTTTCCTGTACACCAGGAAACTATTTACTATGCTGGGTGGTAACTATATAACCAAATTTTGGCACCTAGTGGTTTAGTGGGTAATTACGGCACTCCAATTTGGATTGAACCGGTGAAGATTTATATCCAAGGAGTGGTTGGGGTTTATTGCTCACGTAATGCGACTCAGGGATGAGTGAGGCTGGTCACTCTCATCTTAAATGTCAGGACCAACTTGCCTAGTCCCGCATTCCTACGGTTCTCTGTGGGGTAACATAGGATTGGATGATGGATAGATGGATGGATTTTTTAATTTTTATTTTTTATTTTTTTAGTTATAGCTGTAAAAATTGGACAAGATAGTATTAAACAGATTTTTTTGCTGTATGGGGAGGAATAAGATTACATGGAAGACAGTGCTCGGTGCTGGGAGAAAATTGTTGGTTAACTTTTGCTCATGACCAGATAATGTAAACAAGCAAGCCAGGCTACCCTTTCTCACATCCTCACGTGCACACAGTCACCCAATCCACTGCTCCACTGACTCCTAAACACCTGTTTGTGTAATATCATCACTTAGGTCAGGACAGTTGTGAAATGTGTTATATAAGAAGTGTTTTTTGTTCAGTAGCACTGCAGTGCCAAACTAGCTGGCTCTCTCTCTCGGACTGGCTTCTTCACTCATTTGCTCAGTAGTTTCACTGACCATTACACAGACTGGAACACCAGTGACCACACCAGTGACTGCACATACACACCTTTGCATTACTATGTAGAGAATATGCATCATGCATATTCTCAACATGACTCATTCACCTGACACAGTCTCACTAACCATCACACCCACTGCAGCGCTGATGACCATACACTCGCACTCCCTTGCATTGCTGTCTATAGAATGTGCATACCTGCATATGCACATTCACTACACATCCACTACATGACTTCAAGTAAGACATGGAAAGCATTCATCACTTGGGGGAGGTGATGCATGGTAGTTATGTAATCAGCGGCCTTCATATGGGATCATCATTCCTGGCCGTCTCAAAAATCATATAATCAAATTACCATCCATCCATCCATTATCCAATCCTACGTCGTCCCACAGAGGAGTGTAGGAGCCCGGGGCAAAGCAAGTTGGTCCTGACATTTGAGATGAGAGTGGCATGATCATTAATCCAAAGCTGGGTAAAACTTTTAATTCATCATTCTGTCGATTTATTGCATACCAAGCCATCTTATACTGAGTTGTGACTGTATTGTGCTGTACCAACACCAAAGCGGTGATGGTGTTTTACATGATCGTAATAAAGGCCTGGCGGAGCTCAGCTGAGTAAATGTCAACATATGGCTTTTTTCCCAAGTTTTGTTACTGGGAAAAATGTCAGCTTATGGCAATTTTTCCAGTAACAAAACTTGGAAAATATAGCCATATGTTGACATTTACTTAGCTAAGCCATAAGCATGATTTCAGTGTCATGACCAGCTTTGGCTATGGCTGGTGTTATATAAACTGTTTTTGTCATGGCAATATGAATTACACTAGATGGTATTCAAAAGTAGATACCTAAAGAATAAGAAGTATGGTAGACAGTATTCAGTACTGGGAGAAACATACAGCCTAATTTTTGCTCATGGCTGTAGTTACAAACCCCTAGGATGCCCCTTCTCACGTGTACGCAGCCACCCAGTACACTGCTCCACTGACTCCTAAACCTATATATTTGTACCATCATCTCTAATGTCAGGACTTTCTTGAAATATGTTAATGTAACGATATGTGTGTATATTATGTATGACATGTTCGAATAAACTATGATGCTGGACAGGCTGGCTTCTGCTTCTCTGACTGGCTCCCATACTCATTTACTACATACAGTTTCACTGACCAATACACAGACTGCAGCAGCAATGACCATACGTACAACCTCCCATTACTGTGTAGGCAATGTGCATACTTCATATTCTTTACACAGCTCACTCATCTGACAGTTTCACTGACTGTCACACCCACTGCATCACCAATGATCACATACATACATACCCTTGCATTAATGTGTATAGAGTGTGCATACCTATATGTTGACATTCTCTACACATCCTCTACCTTACTCCAGGTTAAGTCTGGGGAAGCACTTGCCACTCAGGATAGGTGATGCACATACCATGATGCATTTGGTGCCACCACTTGGTGCACCTCTTGAAAAAATAAATTTTCTGTACTTTTAAATATGAACGTTTGAAGCCACCTTGCGGATAGGTGAACTTGTGGATGTTGATCCTATGAATGTTGAAGTGCTGGTGTTTAGCTCACAGCATGATATACAGGTAAAATGACTGATAGAAAGTTTTGAGCAAAGTCAGAAATAGGAGGCAGTAGTAAGTCTTCATCTACCTTTCATGGTTCTGCTTTTATGCAGAGAGACATGTAAAGGAATTTTTTTAGTCCTCAGGCCAACAGCCTCTTATCTTTCAGAGCCCACAAGTCAGATGTTTTCAGGGTTCAAGGTTGATTTCTTCAACTCCATTATCCTTTATTTACATGCTGTATGGAGTTTCATGTTTTAAGTGATTGTAATAAATCAATTTATTGTTTTAGCATTTTATCAACCCAGGTTTTAAATTTTTTATTTTAGGGTGTGAATTTTGTATATTGTGTATATTTGAAAAGCTGGTGAGTGTTCATGCTGGATATTTGAAACATGGAAGAGTACCACCACCTTCCAGTCACTAAAAAACTAAACAGATGCTCTTGGGAATGCAAGATGTCTCCCTGCAGCTCTGTTTTCCACTACTGTACATCTCAGTAGGTAGAGTGCTACAGAGTGGCAGTGAAGCTGCTATCAGAAGCGATGAGCTGACTGGTCAAACTGCTTATTTTCAGCACCTTCCAAAGAGTGTAGAGTTATCTCTTATGAGCTTTATTGTGATATCAGTAACTTGCAGCAGCAGTAGAGTGTAGTGTTGTAATCATGCTGTTGGACACATCTGTTAACCCTGCAGTGTGGTGGAAGTTACTGAACCTTATACAAGTGTATGTAATATGACTGAGAGAGATGACTTTACTGAGCTTGGGCCAATGTGTAACCTATGATATGGAAGTCATTTCATGTGATATGTATGTACAGTATGTATGTTTTATACAGTTGTATTCATTGAAATAGGACTGTTTTTTCTTTTCCATTGACAAGGCTGGGGTTGAACTCAGCAGACAACTGAGTTCATGAAACTCATTCCTTTATGTAGATTTGTACGCCTTGAAACCTAAACAAAGGCAAATTTTGTTGTAGATATATTACCTTATCACATTTAATGGATTATAAATCTGACATTGTTAGACCTTGAGATGATGCCATTAATACAAGAATCAAAACTGGACTAAATTTATGATATTATTCCTTATTATGGTACTGTAATCCATTTATCCAGCTCTTAGTCGTCTCCGTACTACGTACTATTATTTATTATTATTTTTTTTTCTGAAATACAGTAGTTATTGAACACGATGTAAAGAAAGTACATTTATGTAACATCAGTGGTAAATGGTGGTAATTAACATTTACTCACTTGATGGTATTATTTTGTGACCCTAGTCTGTCTGATCAAGCTGACTTATCAACTGCAGGCAAGCGACCACCTCCGCAGGGCTGGCCTGTGCATTGAACCAGTGTGCCGATGTGACTGAGAGTGACTCACCACAGTGAATCACAGGGATTAATGTGGAGGTTTAGTTCATGGGTGGACACCTCATTTACATCTCCATTCAATTAACAGGGGGACCGTAGTAGGCTCCTTGTTACCTTGTTATTTGGCTATATAGTGTTGAAAATGGTTTCCTGAGTTACAGGAAACCATTTGGCTTGTCACTCAGTGTAGAAACACTTGGTGGAAAGAAGAGTAATGACAAAAGGAAGAATATAAGAAATAGTAAGACAGGAAGACAGACACAGAAAAAGAAAGACTGATATGGGGAAAAAGTAGGCAGTACTGTATCAAGTGAGTGGATATTGGGCACCTCCACCTACCTTCTTCCTTCACCTATCATTATATTTCTGTGTGTGCCCTCCTTTCTTCCTACTTCTTCCTTTCCTACCTATCACTTTTTATTACTCTTCATTCCACTTCACGTGGGTCTACACTGAGTAAGAAGCCTAATGGTTTCCTGTAGCCCAGGGAACCATTTACAGTGCTAGGTGGTAACCAAATAACAAGATCTTGGAGTGAAGTGAATCCTATTATAATGCCCCTTCTAACTTGGTGGAGAAAATCAAGTGCAGTATCCACCCAGGAACCAGACCTCCACACTTTTCCCTGCACCTCACCGTCATGTGGCACTGCCAACTACAATAGAACATGGGTTCACTACGTGGGATGGCTCTGCCGGGGGAGTTGGTTGCCTGTGGTTGGTGGGTGTGCTCAGTCAGACTGGGGTTGATCAGCATCAACATAACATCTTACAAGTTACATACTAGAAATAAGCAAACTGTAGAACCATGCTCTGTGGAAAGTGAATTGGAATATTACACCATACTTCATTGCACTCTTAACTGATGCTTTTCTTAAATGTTAGAGTTAGTTAATTTAGTAATTCATCCAGTTTTAGTATCATCAAAAGAATTGATACTTTTGAAGCTTTTTTATATATGTATACATAAGCTACTAAATTAACAAAAACTTGATAACATTATATAGACAGCACCTTTGCCTGACATGAAATGTAAATGATTTTTTTTTCTGAAGTAGTATGATGTTAGTTCCTTTTATGTTTATGTGAAGATGCAGTAATGAACTACTTCCTGCTACATTTTTTGATGTACTGTACAGTATTGGTACTGTACTATTACTGAACATTCTTTTAAAAAAGTGATCAGTGCTTATGAAAAAAATGTCCAAAGAAAAGTTGCTGAGAATTTTCAGGTGTCAAATAATCTGTAGTCAAGTTTGCTAAACTGAGCATCAGATTTTCTGTGAACACTAGATATTATTTTGCATGTTGACATCAGCCTATCAAAATATGTATACTGTACTATGTTATATTCAGCATGTATAATTTTATCTATAATTTTGCTTCACTAATGTGTGCAGCATGTATATGTGTAATATATACTATATAAAGCCTACTTACATGCAGTAGTATTCTCCCATAAAAAATGTAAATAAAAAAAATAAAAACTGCATTTTTGTGTGTGTATTTAGTATTTGGAATGCTGCCCTTTTGTCAATCACACCATTTAAGGGTACGTGAGGGCACTCACCATCCACTCACTCAATGTAGTGCTGCTCTCGGGTGGCTGCTCTTTCCTCTCTTTCTTCCTTCTTTCCTTCCTTGCTCCTATGTCCTTCTTTCCTTCTTTCTTTCATGTTCCTTCTGTCTGTGGGTGACTCTATACACTGAGTGACAAGCCAAATGGTTTCCTGTACACCTGGAAGCCATTTACTACTCTGGGTGGTAACCATATAACCAAATTATGTTTAAGGTGCTCCAATCAAATTGAGCCTGTGCAAGTTTATACCCAAGGGGTGATTGGAGTTTATTGCTCTTTTAACGCCACTCAGGGATGAGTGAGGCTGGTCACTCTCATCTTACTTGTCAGACCAACTTGCCTAGCCCCGGGTTTCTATGATCCTCATGGGGCAACACAGGATTAGATGTATGTATGTATGCTCTCACTCTGTTTTTGTATTCAGCAATCAGTTTAACAGTCTTAGAACTGAGGACGCTGACATGTGATCTTGATCTCTTTTTTGCGTCTGACATCCACAAGAACTCTCTGTACTTGAGGACCAAAGTTAAGAATGTTTATCAATTTCATGTCTCAGTATTGTAATGATGTTTTACTTTCTCATATTTATTTTTTTATCTGACTATCAACACCTTGTCAATTTTATTTTATTCGATTTATCACCATTCGAAGTGATTTTACCTAAGGAAATATGGCTTGTGGTGTAACACAAGCCTTCATGATGTGCAAATATTTTTTTTATTTAATCAGAAGGATCAAGATGCCTTTTAAAGCACTGGTCATACAGATAAAAATAATATCTTTTGTAACTCTAAATTTCTCCTTTTTTTTGTCGTCTCACCAATTGTTGTGAGTAACAGATTGGAGGAGAATATAAGAGAGTATGGATCAGTTGGCTCAAGGACTGTGTGGGTAAGAGTGAAAGTTGGACTACAAATGTGAGCGATTGTGTGCGTGTATGCGCCAACGCAAGATCGTGCAAGCAGTGTGAGAGAAGAGCTCTGGACAAATGTGGAAGTGTGTTTGGAAAAGTTTAAAAGAGTGTTTTTGTTTGGAGATATGAATGGAAAAGTAGGGAATGTGAAGGTGGATGGAGTAGTTGGTGAATGGGGTGTGCCTGCAGAGATGGATGAGAGTGGCAGTGCTTTAGTGGACATTTGTGCTGGGAGGGGGTTGGTGATAGCACAAAATGGTCCATAGATATACATGGCGAGTGATGAGAAGGGAGGGGGTTGGTGATAGCACAAAATGATCCATAGGTATACATGGCAAGTGATGAGAAGGGTGAGTGGTGAACTGAATGAACGGAAGGCAGTGATCGATTGTGTGTGTGTGGATGAATGGATGAGGTGTGAAATGGATGCAAGATTATATAGAGGTTGGGAGAGTGGACTTTCGGACCACCACTTGGTGGTGGTCAGAATCAAAGTCCAAACAAAATGGAGAAATAGAAAAAGAGATGGACAGGAGGAAGCAGTTCTTACAAGGAGGGTAGAAAAGTTAGAAGAGGATGGAAAAAAGGCAGAATATAAGAGGAAAGTGGAGGAGCAAATAAGTAAATATAGATTGGAGCAGATGGAGGACGTGGAAGGTGTGTGCATGATATTAACAGAAGAAATCTGTGCAGCATGTGAGGTGGTGTGTGGGGTGAAGAGAAGATGAAAAGGAGTTCAGGGAACAGCAAGATGGACTGAAGAGGTGAGAGAGGCTGTGGCACAAAAGAAGAAAGCATATAGTGAATGGATGAGAAACAGGGGCGTCGAAGAAGTTGAGCGACGGAAGAGAGAGATATATGTAGAGAGGAAGAGAGAGGTGAAACGGTTAGTAAGAGAGAGTAAGAAGACAGTGGATGAGGAATTTGTGAGGAATTTGAGTGTAAAGTGAAGGAATGGAAGAAAATGTTCTGGAAAGAGGTAGAGTTAGATAGGGTGCCAAAAAAGTTAGCTGGGGAGTGAAAGATAAAAATGGTAGATAACTAGTGCAGAAGGGAAAATAAGTGAGCAGATGGAGAGAACACTTTAAGGAATTGTTGAACAGAGAGATTGAAAGTAATGCAAGTATAAGTGGCTGGGGAATGGCTGGGAGAAGGAGGGATGTGAGAAGAGAGGAAGAAATCAGCAGGATGGAAATTGTGGAAGCAATGAAGAAAGTTAAAATGAGGAAAGCGCCAGGAATTGATGGAGTGTGTGGTGAAATGCTGAAGCATAGGGGAGAGATAGTAATAGAATAGATGTGGAAGGAGTGCAGATTGGCCTGGAAGGAAGGTAGAGTCCCAGAGGACTGGAAGTCAGGTATAATTATTCCCCTGTACAAAGGAAAAAGGGAAAAAGAAGTGTGTGGTAATCACAGTGGCATATGCCTTCTTAGTGTAATAGGAAAAGTATATGGTAGGATACTTATTGACAGTTAGGGAAATAACAGGAATTAGTTGGAGAAGAACAAGGTTTTAGGAAGGGAAGCGGTTGTGTAGACCAGATATTCATTCTTAGATCTTTAGTGGAAAAGTTTCTAGAGAAGGAAAAGAAGTTGTATGCAGCCTTCATGGATTTGGAGAAAGCATATAACAGGGTGGATAGACAAGGACTGTGAAAAGTATTACGAATATTTGGAGTAGGTGGGACGTTGTTGAATGCCATGACGAGTATATATGAGGGTGCTAAGGCTGCAGTGTGTGTGGATGGTGAACTGAGTGAATTTTTCTATTTGAAGGTTAGATTGAAACAAGGATGTGTCATGTCGCCATGGTTGTTCAATCTGTATATGGACGGGGTCATAAAAGAGATACAAGGTAGGACAGTGAATGCTGGAGCAGCCCTAGTGAGAGAGGGTAGTGTTTGGAAACTCCCTGTACTGTTGTTTGCAGATGATACTGTGTTGTTAAGTGAAGATGAAGAGGAGCTGCAAGGCTTGGTAGATAAATTTGGGAGTGTGTGTAAGAAATGGAATCTAAAGGTGAATGTAGGGACGCGTAAAGTGATGGTCTTCGAGAGCAGTGAAGTCAGTGAATGTACAGTGAGACTGGAATGGAAGGATATGGAGAATGTGAGTGCATTTAAGTGCATGGGTAGTGTTATGAGTAAAGATGGAAGTTTAGAGGGTGAAGTGCTTGAGAGGGTGCACCAGGTAAGAAAGGTTGCTGTTTCCTTGAAAGCAGTGATAAGAAACAGGGAAGTGAGCATGGAAGTGAAAAAGCTACTACATGACAGTATTGTGATACCAACTCTAACGTATGGAAGTGAAACAAGGACCTTGTTGGAGGGATGGAAGTCAAGAGTGAGAACAGTGGAAATGAGTTATTTGAGAGGAACATGGAGAGACAGACTGACAAATGAGGAAGTGAAGAAGCATTGTGGTGTGGATGTGGGTGTGACAAGAAGCGTTAGGTGAAACATGTGAAGGTGGTCTGGGCATGTGGAGAGGATGGAGAGTGAGAGACTGATGTGGAGAGTGTATGTAAGTGAGGTGGAGAGGGAGGGGGAGGCCAAGGATGAGATGGAGGGATGAAGTGGAGAGGTATATGAGAGAGAGGGGGGTGTGCTGGGAGCAGGGCAGTGAAATGGCGGGGGACATGGCGATATGGAGATTTGTTTGTGGCCACCCCTTATGAGATTAAGGCGTCTGGCAATGGATAGAGAGACCAATTGAAACATGTTGCTTAAACACGTCAACTGCCAGCTGTTTTTGCATATGACTACTGTATTTTCTTTTATATGTTTCTTCTTTTCTCGTCATAGCTGATAAAATAGTCACCCTGGCAAAACACCAGGGGAGGGAGCACTACAGGTGGGATTGCGCAATATCCACCCACACCCAACAAGTGTCTTGCAGGATTTTAGACCCTTTATGTGAAAATGGGAAATTAGCGTAAAGATCCCAATTTTAGCTCTTATGAAATGATGAGAGAATTTTATTGAAGCCTGTCTAACAAATGCCACCGCCCCAGTCACCAGTGTAATGGTAGAAATTTTAGACTCACCGTAAAAATCAGTTTAAAAGGGTAGGCTGCCACCACCTAGCGTTATGTTGGGAAATGTATTCCACCAAGAAAGAAGGATGAAGACTTCTGGGGCCTTGCGAATAAGAGCTAGGGTAGCGTGTAGTGTTTAGAGCGCGTGAGTAGCAAGATATTTGAAATGCATGTTTGGTGAAATAAATGTTTCCCTTGCATATAGAAGAAAATGGGCTTTGTGAACTAGGCTACAAGAAAAAATCTATTTTGGTGGACTGTACTATATGAACCGACCCGGGTGGCGGGCCGCCCTTAACCAGCATTTTCCCCGGAAGCACCACCACCACATATGCGTGCCTGAAGGATAACCTGGATCCCCTCTCTTGGACAACACCACAGCGTCTGGAACACGCATCACCCACTACAGATCCTCCAGCAGACGCGCCGCCCTTCCACCCTCCGCACCGCCTACGCCCACCACTACCACCCATTACTGGACCACCTTCCAGTGCCCCCTCACACCCTTCCACCAAACACACAACGCTAACGTGTATCACCTCCAGTTACGGGGTCACGACTCCTTCATGAGGGAGAGTGATGAAATACATGAGTTAGGAGGAAGGGCTGCAGACGACACGGACGCCGGTCCAGACGACACCAACACCCCCAGCCCCCCCCCAGGACTACAGGGGGTCCGCCGCTGACACTGAGCTGCTCAGGACAGGAACGGCGCACCTGTAAACCTCCCCGGCACCCCTCTTACTCCCAGCCGACATCCCGGGAAGGTAGCAGTCGCTGGCACCTAGTCTCCGGCTGAAATTCCAC
>JAGKTI010003508.1:39729-57053 GCA_018397915.1 Birgus latro
GGCGTTTCTTTGGAGGGTCCACAGGCCGTACTGGAGCGATTGGACATGTTAAGGTAATCAGATTGTGATCGGAGGAGCCCAACGGAGAGAAAAGATGAACAGTGTAAGCAGAAGGATTAGTTGTTAGGAAAAGGTCAAGTATGTTGGAACTCTCTCCAAGGCGGTCAGGGATACGGGTAGGGTGCTGTACAAGCTGCTCTAGGTCATTAAGGATAGAAAAGATGTAGGCTTGTTCAGCAGGTGAATCAGTTAAAGGAGAGGAGAGCCAAAGGTGGTGGTGAACATTGAAATCTCCTAGAATGGAGATTTCAGAGAAAGGAGAAATGGATAGAATGTGTTCCATCGTAGAAGTAAGATAGTCAAAGAATTTTTGATAGTCAGTGGAATTAGGAGATAAGTAAACAGCACAGATATATTTAGTCAGAGAATGACAGGAAAGCCGAAGCCAGAGAGCAGAGAATTCAGAAGAATCAAGTTCAGGAACACGAGAGCAAGATAGATCGTTGCGTACGTATACGCAACAGCCACCTTTGGCTTTGAAACGAGAATAGAGAAAGTAGGAGGATACAGAAAAGGGTTTGCTGTCAGTTGCCTCAGACAGCTGAGTCTCAGTGAGAAAGAGAAGGTGAGGTTTAGAGGAGAAGAGGTGGTGCTCAACAGCGTGAAAGTTAGAGGAAAGGCCGCGAATGTTACAGAAATGAAGAAGGAGTGAGTCGGACAGTGGTTCCAGGCAGCTCTTTGAGTCGTCACCGGGAGAGGGGCGGATGGTGGGGGCATTTATGGTCCCCCCCCTGGGGACTCCGAGGCATGATTTTTATGCGCCATTTTGAAAATTTTGAAAAGGAAGTGTAGTGTGTAGGTGTATGTAGTTTGGTGTTGACAGTTAGAGAAACTTGTATAGGAGAGCATGCTGGTCTACTCTCTGTGTAACTGAGGCACTGAAAAAGTTCAGCAAAGGAGGATGGTCAGGAACAAGTCCTGAGGGCTGATGAAACGGGAGCTCCAGCTCTCCCTGTCATCAGCTTTCCATCCTCCCTGGGAGTACTGCCCTGCTCGACTGGTGCTACAGTCTCCTCACCCTAAAAACAGAGGAGGGGGTCCCTAGTCCCCTCCCCTGCCCCTTTTAGTCGCCTTTTACGACACGCAGGGAATACGGTGGCGGAATTCTTCCTAACACAACCTGGCCGCACAGTAGTAGTACACCCCACAGTGCGGCCTGCGTCCCCCCCCCCCCGCCACAGGGGTAAGTGCTGGGTGTATTCTACCATACTTTCCTTAAGCCGGTATAGTGACAGATTTCTATTCAATAAAACCTTATATTAACCCATCTCCGGCTAACCCAGGATCTATTGTATCAAGTGTTTGTAATTGTTATGCTACATATTTGCGGGGCGGTTTCTTGCCCTCAAATACGCTGGCTACCGCTGGTCCCTATTCTAGACCGAGTTGGTAACGCTAAGGAATAGGACTGGACACAAAAACAAGGCACTGACGTACACAGATGTATTACAAATATGTTCCCAGAGACAATAATACATCAACAAATTCATTAGATGCTGGGTTTGCCGGGGATGGGTTAACATTTTTTTTTTTTTTTTTTTTTAAAGATTCGCCACACTGGCGTGGCACGGGCTCGGGGTGGAGAGCCCGTCAGAGGGTGGCAGTAAGTAAACAAGGGGGCGTCCTCTGCATGGCGACAGAGGACGCTGGCGTTGGGGGAGGCAGAGCCCATCCCCCCATAATAACAAGGGGGCGTCCTCTGCATGGCGACAGAGGACGCTGGCGTGGGGGGGGCAGAGCCCATCCCCCGGACAAATATACACCAGTGCAGTGGCTGGAGGGTAACTCCAGCCTGGGTTAACAACTCAACACAAGGTTTTACTTGATTGGAAATCTGTCACTATACCGGCTGGTAGAAAGTATGGTATTATTTACCCAGCACTTATGGCACATAAAATACACTTATGATTCAGGACACAGGAATGAATTTACTACAATTTCTCAATCTCGTATAGTGCTGGACTGCACTGATATATGAATTACGTCAACACCTGCGTCATAGACATTCAGCAGGCTGGAAGTCTATCTCAGGTAGAGTCGGCTGCGCAGTGATCACTGAAGGGGGGACTGCGGTATCCTAGCGGGACATTTGGAGATGCCCAGATATACCCTAACTAATATGCCCAGACTCTGGAGTGGGTGGAGGTTTAATACACAAGGGGAAGGCACGATGGGAATAATATCTTTCCCTTCTGTTAGTCGCTGAGGTGTTTCTCTTGCGTGCCTGTGCACAAGGGAGGGAGAGTTTTAATAAACAAGGGAATGGCACAATCAGCATAATATTATTGTTCTGTTGGTCACTATGGCGTTTCGTTCACTGGGGGATGCGCAGGACTCCACTCGAGATATAAATTAGGCCAAAGTTACTATTAGGCTAGTCCAGTCTTACACTCTGGGCTCCTGGTCACTTATCACTAGAATATACTATAGGGAATCACTCGCATGGTATAAACTAATGGACACATATATCTGGGTCTAGAAAGTGCACACATAAGTAAAGTCCACTTGCTTCACTATCACTGGTGGGCTACAGGTTGATTCCTCCATCCGGAGGAAGGGCAGAGTGACGCGCCCCTGGACAGGGCCCCACACGCAGTCGTGGGACTAGGGGCTCGGCCCAAAGAGAGCCAGGAGACGTGCCTGACGTCGAGTCTGGGAGAGACTTGGAGAGGTCTCGCCCACAGATAAATTGATCCCTGGTGTTCGGGGCAACTCCCGGGTGACTGAGGACCCGGGGTACTGGAACCCAGGGTGGCTGGACTGTGGCAATGGCTGGAGGGCGGCGTCGCCGTCAGGGTCGTCACACGGGGACCTCGGGCCGGGGGAATAGTGGACAGGGCCCGACTTTGGCTGCGGGGTCTGCTGGGGCTCTGCTTTGGCCGTTGTTCACACTGGTAGAGTTGCAGGGAGCCAAGGCCTCGGGTGAGGCCTTGCCACGGCTCGGGGGAAGGGTCCTCTCTGGCTGCAGGATCTCCTGTGGGAGAGAAGTGGACTGTGGCCTGCTCTACCTCCGGCCTGACATGACTACTGGCCGACGTCGTAGTGGCACAGGGGACAACAGCTCCAGGGCGGCTAATGGCCTGCTCTACCTCTGGCCTGACATGACTAGTGGCCGACGTCGTAGTGGCACGGGGTTGTAGCTCTGGTGCGGCTAATGGTCTGTACCGTGGAGCTAAGCAGACTAGTAGCAGAGGGATGGACTATGGCCAATCCTGCCTCATACCCAGCACAGCTTGTGGCCAGTACTGCAGTGCTACTCTGGGGGGAATGACTAGAGGAGTCGGACGACTTGTGGCCTGTCCTGCCCAACCGACATGCGTCCATGCCGCAGCCCTGCGGCGGGGATGGAAATGGGGAATGGACTATGGCTGGTTCTGCCACGTACCCGCTATGACAATGGCCAATACCGTGGTGTTGAGTGGAGTTGTAAACTCCACCCCTTACCTGGCGAGTGGAATTTCGGCCGGACACTAGGCGCCGGTGACTGCTACCTTTCTGTGGCATCAGCTGGGAGTAAGAGGGGCGCGGGGGAGGGATACAGGTGCGCCGTTCCTGCTTCCAGCCGCTCAGTGTTAGCAGCGGACCCCCGGTGGCACTGGGGGGGTTGGGGGTGTTGGTGTAGTCTGCATTGACCCTCGTGTCGTCTGTGGCCTCAACCCCTAACTCCTGTATTTCACCAAACTCCCCTGTAACAAAGTCACGATCCCGTGACTGGAGGTAGTATAGGTTGGTGTTGGCTGTTTGATGGATGAGTTTGAGGTGATTTAAGAAGGTAATCCAGTGGTCGGTTGGTATATTGGCCTGCAGGTGGTGGGTGTAGGCGAAACGAAGAGTGGAAGGGTGGTTTGCTTGCTGGAGGAGTCGTAGCAAGTAGTGTGTGCTTTGGATGCGTTGATGTTACCCGAAGGTGGTGATCCAAGTTATTCTTGTGATGTGCATGGTGGTGGTGGTGGTAATGGTTTGGAGGCGGGGTTTATATTGCCTGTGGAGTGTGAGAGTGGTGTTCCCCTGGGAGTGTGGCGTGGCGGGTTTTTCCATGCGAGATGAGGAGTAGGAAGGGTTATTGGGGTGGTGTTGGGGGGTTGGGTGGGCGGCTGGATGCTAGTGGGCGAAGGGGTGGGAGTAGGTGTTGAGGTGTAGTGGGCTGGTGGGCGTGAGATACGACCGGAATGGGTAGTGGTGGTGGTTAGCCATGGAGTGGGTGGCGACAGGGAGTGGGATGGGGGAGCGGGGGAGGGCAGAGAGTGAGGTGGTGTGGTGTGGTTGGTTGTCGTGGTTGGTAGGGCGGGGGTTAGGCTGGGCGTGGAGTGTGGGGTGCTTGGTGTGGAATTTCCTATGGGTGTGGGCTGACCACATGGTGTGGGTGGCGTGGCGGTCGCGGGGGAACGTGGTGGTGGTGTGAGTGTAGTGCGTGGGAGTGGTGCGGGAGTTTTGAGAGGCGAGGGGGTGGTGGAGACCGGTGGGAATGGAGATGGGGGGGAATAATAGAGAAAAGGCTCCTCGTGGGGAGCTGGAGGTGTTGAATATGCTCGGGTGGTCGGGGAGGGAGCGGCGGGGGTGGGGGAGTCCCGGGCGCCCGGACATGGCAATTCCTGTAAGTGTGAGAGGCTCCGTTGCAGTTGACGACGACTTGGAAGGGGTTGGGGACTTTAGTGATGGTATTAGGTCCCATGAAACGATGGGCAATTTTACTGAGGATGGGAAGGTGCACAACAAAAGCCTCATTGCCTGGTTTGTAAGGGTCAGCGGGGGAGGAATCGGTTTGGGTGTCTTTGTGCGCACGCAGGTGTTGCAACTGGTGCTTCAGGTGGTGTAGGGGGTCGGTGGGTGGGGAGTGAGTGGAGGGTTGAAGATACTGTTGGAGAGGGAGAAGGAGGGGTGCCTCTCCAAAAACTCGCTCGTGGGGGGTGATGCCGTTGTCACGGGGGCAGGTTTTAATTCCCCACTGGGCGATTTTGACGTCCGCAGGCCACTCTTGATCTTGGGTATCTTGGATGCGGGTCCTGATTTGGTTTAGCAGGGTTCGATGGCTCCTTTCACATACCCCATTTCCTTGGGGCCAGTAGGGGGAAGAGTGGGAAATGGAGAATCCAAATAGGGTGGATAGCTCTTTCCAAATTTGCCTCGTGAACTCTGGGGCGTTATCAGAGTGAATGGTCTGGGGAACGCCAAAGTAGGGAAAGACGTGGTGCATGAGGGTGTTGGCTATGGCGACGGCGGTGTGCTCCTTAGCTGGACAAGCGATCAGGAACTTGGAGTAGACGTCGACGAATGTAATGATGTATTTGTAGCCGGTTCTAGGTGGCAGGGGTCCGACAATGTCGACAGACAATAGCTGCCAAGGTTTGTGGGCGGAGATCTTGCTGGCAGGACCCGCCGAACGGGTGATGTCCTTTCCTAGGCAGCATGGTTGACATGCCTGATTGACACACTGGGCGAGAGTAGTGGGGCTGGGGGCCCAGTAGAGGTCGTTGAAGACCTGGGTTAATCTTTTCATACCCAGGTGGATCCCATTGTCTGAGTGGAGGTGGGTGAGGACGCCTATGGCGAAGTCCGGATCCAGGACGATGTGGCCAGATGGCGTAAAGAGTTGGTCCCCTAGCAGGTGGAGTTTTGAAAATAGGTGCTGGGGAATCCAGGGGGGGCCGGTCTTGATTCT
Organism: Birgus latro; assembly: GCA_018397915.1. Taxonomy (NCBI): domain Eukaryota; kingdom Metazoa; phylum Arthropoda; class Malacostraca; order Decapoda; family Coenobitidae; genus Birgus; species Birgus latro. The sequence goes on from JAGKTI010003508.1 coordinate 45,449, forward strand.
ACCAGTGCCGGATCAGCTCGGACTGAGGGAGTAGTGATCGTACCGGTAAATGGGAGAGGGTATCGGCGTTGGTATGCAATTTCCCGGGCCGGTAGGCAATCTCGTAGTCAAACTCCTTGAGCGCACGCCACTGGAGGAGCTGGGCGTTCTGAGTGACCGACTGCCGGAGCCACTGAAGGGATTGGTGGTCTGTGATCACGGTGACCCAGGCGCCAGATAGGTAGGCCCTGAAGTAGTCGAGGGCCCAGACGATACCCAAACATTCGCGCTTGGTAGCGGCGTAATTTCGTTTGACTGGGTTTAGGGTGCCGCTGGCGCAAGCGATGATGTGCTCGTGCCCTTCCTGGACCTGCACCAGGATGGCGCCTATGGCTACCAGCGAGACGTCGGTGTATAATCTGAAGGGGAGGTCGTAGTTCGGGAAAGCGATGATGGGGGCGGAAACAAGTTTCTCTTTTAAGGTGTCAAGCGCTGCTATTCGGTCGTTACTCCAGACGAATGGTTCGCCTTTCTTAGTGAGGTCATGGAGTGGTTTCGCAAGGTAGGCGAACACTTTGATTAACCGCCGGTAATACGACATGAGCCCCAAGAAGGCCCGGCCTTGGTGGACGTCCTGTGGAAGGGGCTGGTCGGCAATGGCTCTCAGCTTGTTGGGGTTCGGGGAGATGCCTTTTCCAGAGACAATGTGTCCTAGGAAAGCGACAGAGCGGGCGGCTAGGACACACTTAGTGGGCTTGAGTTTCAACCTGGCCTGGTGTATTCGTTGGAACACCTGTCAGAGGTGGTGCAGGTGTTCAGCCCACGTTTTGCTGAAAACAATAATGTCGTCGAGGTACGCCAGGCAGACTTCCCAGGTTAGGCCGCTGAGGACGGACTTCTTGAGGCGGGGGAAGGTGGCCGGGGCATTGCATAGCCCGAAGGGAAGAACATTAAACTGGTAATGTTTCCCATTACTTGTGAAAAAGGCCGTTTTCCCTTGATCTCGGGGGTGGACGGGGACCTACCAGTATCCTGACTGGAGGTCCAGCATGGAGAACCAGGTGGAGCCGTGTAGGGAGTCTAGGGAGTCGTCTATGTGGGGGAGAGGAGTGGCATCTTTGGTGGTTACATCGTTCAGGTGGTGGTAATCGATGCAGAAACGCTGAGTGCCATCTTTTTTCTGAACCAGGACAACGGGGGAAGACCAGGGGCTGGTAGAGGGCATGATGATGCCGGCGTCCAGCATTTTGTGGACTTGCCTGTCCTCTTCGGCCCGTTGGTGTGGGTTCTTCCGGCGGGAGGGTTGCCGAATAGGGGGCCCAGTGGTATGAATTTCATGGGCCAAGTATGTTGTATGTCCCCAGTCGGCGGGCCTGGTCGAAAAAAGGTCTTGATATTCAAGTGGTAGATGATGCAGCATCTCGGCTTGATGGGGGGACAGGTGGTCGAACAAAGGAGGGAGGGGAAAGGGGTTTGAATTTAGGGCTGGGGTGTTGCAAGGCTTAGCTGCCTCTAGGTCGCCGATCAGGAGTCCTCTTGGCAGAGTGAGGGGTGTAGCCGCCAGGTTTGCCACTTTGATGGCGTTGAGGTGGGGCGGAAGGAAGGTCGGCGACATCAGGCAGGCGGAGAGGGGCCCGGTGGGGACACTTGGGGAAAATAGGGAATGGGTCCCTGTGGGCTTATTGATCCATAGCCAAGCTTCATGGTGGGGGGGAATGGTGAGGGAGGACACGACGGTCACAGGGAAAGTGGGGCCAGGGGGAGGTGGGGCAGGAGAAGGGGGAGGGGAAGGGGGATCAATGAAAAGGGAGGGTGTCGTTTTGTTGTGCGCATGTACAGATGGCTGGGGACTGTTGGGGAGGCTGTTGGAAGTGAAGTCGCCTCCCGTGGCAGTTTATGTGAGTATGGAGTTTTTGGAGCAAGTCCAGTCCCAAATAGCCATCATAGGTACGGCAGGAAAAGTAAAAAACGATGAAGGGATGGTATGTGGAGGCTGGTTGGTGGGTCTTGGTTCATAGGGCCCGAGTTTCCCCACGAATAGGCAAGGGGCTTTCCCACGCGTCTATGAGGCAGGCTGAAGTTGGGAAAAGGAGGCCCAAAACCTTCTTATGGCGGGAGTAAAAATGTGTGTACAGGCAGGACCTGGCAGCTCCCTTATTTACCAGAAGTCTTGCCTTGACCCCTTGTAGTTTCATTTTGTCATAGACCGGGAGTCGGTACTTTGTAGAGGTGGCCCACGCCACCGTGGGGAGGTGCTGGGGCAGTCCTAAAAATCCAACGTCAGCTTGAGGGCCGGGTCGGTGTCAGTTTTCCCTGGCTCGCAGCCGGCGTCAGGTTTCTCAACGAGGGGGGGTTCGGGGTTCGCAGGGCCCTCATCCACTGCCAATATTTGGCGGGGCATCGGCAGGTCGGCTCTTATTCTGCGCACTGCCTTCAGCTGTTCACGTATGTCGTGAAGTGGGCAGCGGCTGTAAATTCCCATGGACTGATGGTGATGAGATTTGTGTTATCTTTCTGTGGCGGCCGTTTCCTGGTGGGGTGGGCTTTCTGGGGGGCCAGGGCGGAGACACTTCGTGTTGGGGATGGATGGGGTTGGGGCGGCAGGGGGGAGGGTTTCGTGGGGAACCTGCTCACGACCCCGATGTGTTACGTGTTGGGGCGTGCTGTGAGGTGGCGGTGAATGAGCTGGACATAGTGGTCCAAATTTCCTGCCGGGTCATGGATAGTGAAATGTTCTTTCACTATGCCCGGAAGGACTCTGAGGAGGGTGTTGAATATATGCTCATCCCGGGTATTCATTTCGGCATCCGGGTATGCGGCGGTAATGAGTCGCAGAGCTTGGATCAACATATTGTCCAAATCACCGTCATATTTAAGGTCATCGCGTTGTGACATCGTGACAACTTTTCCTAATGAAGGGGTAATAGCTTCTGTTACTATTTTTGCAAATCTGGCCCACGTGAGATCTGGGACTATTTATGGTGCTATACTAGATACTGCCTTTCCCAGGTGAGGTAGAGTGACAGCTATTTTCTGATTATCGTTCTCAAACCCAATATCAAGTAATGTCTTGACCATATCTAAGTATGTAATGATACCACATTGTTCTGGGTCGAATTTTGGTAGGGGTACATGTGTTTTGGTTGCCATTTTCAATTTTTTTTTCCAGTCCTCTTTCACCGTCTGGGTCAAGAACCACCGCTAGTAACCAGTGTTATGCTACGTAATTTCGGGTCGGTTTCACGCCCTCAAATACGCAGGCTACAGCAGGTCCATGTTCTAGACCGGGTCGGTAACTCTAAGGAATAGGACTTGACACAAAAACAAGGCAGTGACTGTTACACACTGTATTACAAATATCTTCCCAGAGACAATAATACTTCAACAAATACATTAGATGCTGGGTTTTCTGGGGATGGGTTTTTTTTTTTTTTTTTTTTTTAAGATTCGCCACACTGGTGTGGCACGGGCTCAGGGTGGAGAGCCCGTCAGAGGAGCGCAGTAAACAAGGGGGCGTCCTCTGCATGGCGACAGAGGACGCTGGCGTGGGGGGGGGGGGCAGAGCCCATCCCCCGGGCAAGTATATACCAGTGCAGTGGCTGGAGGGTAACTCCAGCCACCTGAATGGGTTAATAATTCAACACAAGGTTTTACTTGATTGGAAATCTGTCACTATACCGGCTGGTAGAAAGTATGGTATTATTTACCCAGCACTTATGGCACATAAAATACACTTTTGATTCAGGACTCAGGAATGAATTTACTACAATTTCCCAATCTCGTATAGCACTGGACGGCACTGGTATATGAATTACGTTAACACTTGTGCCATAGACACTCAGCCGGCTGGAAGTCTATCTCATGTAGAGTCGGCCGTGCAGTGATCACTGAAGGGGGGACTGCAGTATTCTAGCGGGACATTTGGAGATGCCCAGATATACCCTAACTAATGTGCCCGGATACTGGGGTGGGTTTAATACACAAGGGGAAGGCACGATGGGAATAATATCTTTCCCTTCTGTTAGCCACTCAGTTGTTTCACTTGCGTGCCTGTGCACTAGGGAGGGAGAGTTTTAATATACAAGGGAATGGTACAATCGGCATAATATTATTGTTCTGTTGGTCACTATGGCGTTTCATTCACTGGGGGATGCGCGGGACTCCACTCGGGATATAAATTAGGCCAAAGTTACTATTAGGCTCGTCCAATCTTACACTCTGGGCTCCTGGTCATTTATCACTAGAATATACTATAGGGAATCACTCGCATGGTATAAACTAATGCACACATATATCTTGGTCTAGAAAGCACACACATAGGTAAAGTCCACTCGCTTCACTATCACTGGTGGGCCGCAGGTTGATTCCTTCGTCCAGAGGAAGGGCAGTGACGTGTCCCTGGACAGGGCCCCACACACAGTCGTGGGAATAGGGGCTCGGCCCGAAGAGAGCCAGGAGACGGGCCTGACATCGAGTCTGGGAGAGACTTGGAGAGGTCTCACCCACAGGTAAGACGTGCCCTGGTGTTCGCAGCAACTCCTGGGGTGACTGAGGATCCAGTGTACTGGAACTCAGGGTGGCTGGACTGCGGCAACGGCTGGAGGGCGGCGTCACCGTCAGGGTCATCACACAGGGACCTCGGGCCGGGGGAGTAGTGGACAGGGCCCGACTTTGGCTGCGGGGTTTCTGGGGCTCTGCTTTGGCCGCTGTTCACACTGGTAGAGTTGCAGGGAACCAAGGCCTCGGGTATGGCCTTGCCACGGCTCGTGGGAAGAGTCCTCTATAGCTGCAGGATCTGCTGTGGGAGAGAAGCGGACTGTGGCCTGCTCTACCTCCGGCCTGACGTGACTAGTTGCCAACGTTGTAGTGGCACAGGGGACAACAACTTCAGTGTGGCTAGTGGCCTGCTCTACCTCTGGCCTGACGTGACTAATGGCCGACGTCGTAGTGGCACAGGGGACAACAGCTCCAGGGCGGCTAATGGCCTGCTCTACCTCTGGCCTGACGTGACTAGTGGCCAACATTGTAGTGGCACAGGGGGTTGTAGCTCTGTTGCAGCTAATGGTCTGTACCGTGGAGCTAAGTGGACTAGTAGCAGAGGGACGGACTATGGCCAATCCTTCCTCATACCCAGCATGGCTTGTGGCCCGTACTGCAGCGCTACTCTGGGGGAAACGACTACAGGAGTCAGACGACTTGTGGCCTGTCCTGCCCGACTTACTTGTGGCCTGTCCTGCTCGACCGACACGCGTCTGTGCCGCGGCCCTGCAGTGGGGATGCAACTGGGGAACGGATTATGGCTGGTTCTGCCCTGTACCTGGTATGACAATGGGCAATACCGTGGCATTGCGTGGAGTTTTTTTTTTTTTTTGAGTTTTAAACTCCACCCCTTACCTGGCGAGTGGAATTTCGGCCGGAGACTAGGCGCCGGCGACTGCTACCTTTCTGGGGGACCAGCTGGGAGTAAGAGGGGCGCCGGGGAGGGATACAGGTGCGCCATTCCTGCTCCCAGCCGCTCAGTGTCAGCGGCGGACCCTCGGTGGAACTGAGGGGGTTGGGGGTGTTGGTGTCGTCTGCATTGGCCATCGCGTTGTCTGCAGCCTCAACCTCTAACTCCTGTATTTCAGTAATATTGTCTCTAGGAAGATGTTTGTAATACATGTGAGTAACAATTCACTGCCTTGTTTTTGTGTCCAGTCCTTTCCTTAGAAGTGCCGACCCAGTCTTGAATAAGAACCCGCTGTGAGTCTGCATATTTGGCTGAACGAGAAGTCACCCTTCAGAAACGCGACAGGTATAATTCACCTCTCGACCACGTGCGCAAGGGACGAGTAGTCGGCCCTTAAATACGTGGCATAACACTGATGGCTAGCGGTGGTTCTTAAGCCAGATGGTGGGAAAAGTACTGGAAAGAGATTTTTTTTTTTTTTAATGACAGCCAAAACACATGTACCCCTACCAAAATTCGACCCAGAACAATGCGACATTACTACATACTTAGATATGGTCAAGCCACTACTTGACATTGGGTTTGACAATGACAAACAGAAAATAGATGTCACTCTATCTCACCTGAGAAAGGTGGTATCTAGTGTAGCACCGAAAATAGTCCCAGATCTCACATGGGCCAAATTTGTAAAAATAGTAACAGAGGCCATTACCCCTTCTTTAAGGAAAGTTGTTGCAATGTCACAACTCGATGCCCTGAAATATGACAGTGATTTGGACAACACATTGATCCAAGCTCGGCGACTCATCACCGCCTCGTACTCTGACGCTGAAATAGATACCTGGGACGAACTTGTACTCCACACTCTCCTGAGAATTCTTCCGGGCACAATGAAAGAGCATTTCATTACCCATGACCCGTCAGGAGACTTGGACCGTGACCTTCAGCTCATGAGACGCCTCCTAGCAGCCCGCTCCACCCCATAGCATATCGGCACAGTCACTAACTGCCCCACACAGGAAACGGCGCCCACCATTCCCACGGCACACCCTTCAAATATTATCATCATCGACTCCTGGGAATTTTCTGCCTGCAGCCACTGATGCCCTATATATGACATCCGTAGGCAGCTACAAGCTGCCCAGCGCAGGACCACCACAAAAGAGCGTCTACCCCTTACCTCATTACATGACAAGGGGGCACACGCTGATTGCTCACAGTCTGGGGGAAGCGTAGCCCAACAAAGAAGGAGCTCAGGAGGCAGAGCTCTGCGGAGAAAACGCCCTAAACCACCCCCGCACCTTTCCACATTGGTGGGGGCCACCTCATATCACCTCCCCACCCTACAATCAAAGGATCCGGAGACATTCCCTAATCATCTCTGGAAACCCCTCAGCCACACTATGCTCCTCTACTTTTTCTCTTTTCTCCCACTATATCTTCCATCTTACCACCACCTCCTCCTAACCCCACTTTCCCTCCACACACGACTCTCCCCCCTACCATCGCCTCCCCCCTTCCTAGTTCCTCCTCGTTACTGTCTCCCACCTATCACCACTCTATCATGCCCTCTCGCTCCCCGACCCCACTTGACACCGCACTCTTCACCACTAAACCAAGCTCGCCCTTACCCTTGCCAACATACGTCTCTCCACCAAAGGCGCCGCTGACCACCATGCCACCAACCAAGCCGCACAGCCCCGCAACGCCCAGATCACTGCAAAGCCACCCACATGTACACACACCACACACCTCTGCACTCACCACCACTCCAGTCACCACACAGATCCAGCATGTCCCCTACATTCCGCCTCACAGACGACCATCCACCACCACCCGCACCTCACAATGACACACCCCGCCCACTCTCGCTCCCGCACCCCACTCCCCTCCCCACCAACCCTGCATCTAACCACCACAACCACCCATTCTGGGCGCATCTCACGCCCACCATCCCAATACATTTCCACGTCCATGCCAACCCCATCCACCTCCTTCAGCAATCCGCCCACACCAACACCTAACACCTCTCCTATAGCCCTTCCCTTCCACCAATCCAGGTGGAAAATTCCACCCCACTGCCATCCTAGGGGAACACCCGCTCCACTACCACCCGGACATCCTCGCCTGCCACTGACCAGCACTCTCCACCGCACCACCAACACTTCCACCTTGCGCGTCCAGAGAGTGACCTGGATCCCATCGTAGGGTCGACACCATCGCATCTGGAGCACGCATCACCTGCAACAACTCCTCCAGCAGACGTGCTGCCCTTCCACCCTCCGCATCGCCTACGAACACCACCTGCAGCCAAACACTACCACCCACCACTGGACCACCTTCCTGCACCACCTCACGGCCTTCCATCAAACTCACAGCACCAACCTCTACCACCTCCAGTCACGGGGTAGTGACTTTTTCACGGGAGAGAGTGATGAAATGCATATTTGGTGAAATAAATGTTTCCCTTGCATATAGAAGAAAATGGGCGTTGAAGGCTATAATAGAAAATCTATGTTGGTGGACTGTACTATATGAACTGACCCGGGCCGCCCTTAGCCAGCATTTTCCCTGGAACCACCACCACCACGTGCGCCCGAAGGATAACCTGGGTCCCCTCTCTCAGACGACACCACCGCGTCCGCCACACGCATCACCTGCTACAGATCCCCCAGCAGACACGCCGCCCTTCCACCCTCCGCACCGCCTACGCCCACCACTACCACCCATTACTGGACCACTTTCCTGTGCCCCCTCACGCCCTTCCACCAAACGCACAACGCCAACGTATATCACCTCCAGTTATGGGGTCATGACTCCTTCATGAGGGAGAGTGGTGGAATACTAGAGTTAGGGGTAAGAGCTGCAGATGACACGGACGCTGGTGCAGATGACACCAACACCCCCAGCCCCTCCAGGACTACCAGGGGTCCGCCGTTGACACTGAGTGGCTTGGGACAGGAATGGCGCACCTGTATCCCTCCCCGGTGCCCCTCTTACTCCCAGCTGACGTCCCGGGAAGGTAGCAGTCGCCGCCACCTAGTCTCCGGCCGAAATTCCACTCGCCAGGATTTTGATGTATGGTCGTGGAGAGTGCAGACGCGTTTCTCCTGAGCTCTCCTCTAGCTTTTTAGGGCTGCCTCACCGGCATTAACTTGTTTTTTTTCACCCTTCTGGTGCGCGTTAGGCCAGCTAGATTCTCAGTTTCCTCCCTTCCCTGTTAGTTTGGAACAGTAGGTGTCTGTTCCTTTTACTGAGATTACCTTTGCTTACTCGCCCACGGAGGGTCCCCCCCACTGATCGCTCTGGGGCGTGAATCGCCACGGTCGGGCCTCCCTGGAGTGGTTTGAGAGGGCAATCTCAGCTCTAGGTGTGTGGCCCCAGGTTGTTCGTCCCTTGCTCGTCTTTCCTCCTCCTTCCCACTTCCCCCGTTAGGGGGGAGTGGTCACTATGGCGGACGCCCTGACCGACCCCCGACAGGCTCACGGACTGACAGACCCAAAACAGAACGGCCCCAGACTCGTTTGCCTCGTGACATTCCTGTAAATAATGCGGAGTTCGTCACCATCCACGCTCTAGGTTCCACTCCCTTGAGCAGCCTCAATCCCTTCATGATCAAGGAGGTCATTGATGGCTGTGCTGGGGAGGTGGAACAAGTAAAAAAACTTGCTAACGGAGACCTCTTAGTAAAAACTAGTATGTCATCTCAAGTTAAGGATTTGTTAAAGCTGCGCAAGTTTCATTGCTATGATGTTGAAGCCAAGATCCCGACGTCCATGAATTCCTGCAAGGGTGTTATCACTTGCAGGGATCTCATGGTGATGAGTGAGGACGAGATCATAGAGGAACTCGCTCAGCAAGAAGTCATTGATGCCAGATTTATTACCAGATTTACGGAAGGTGTCAGGACAAAGACTGCAACAATCGTTTTGTCTTTCGGTAAAGTCTCACTACCCAGTCATGTCAAAATTGGTTATGAAATTGTTCATGTACGGCCATATATCCCTAACCCTCTACGTTGTCTGAAATGCCAGTTGTATGGGCATACTGCCAAGGCTTGTCGGGCTTCCCAGCCAGTGTGTGGCAAGTGTGCAAGCCAGGGTCATGATGCGGAAAGTTGCACATCCGAGTCTGTACGTTGCTTTCACTGCAAGGGTACTCACTCCACTTCCTCTAGGGACTGTCCCAAGTGGAAGGAGGAGAAAGGGGTCTGCACGGTGAAGGCAACTGAGGGTATTTCCTTCTACGAAGCTAGGAAAAAGGTGAAGGAGTTGCATGCAACTCCCACGCCTAACAGGTCCTATGCTTCGGCGGTAATGTCCCGTCCTGTGATGTGCTCTGTCGAAACGCAGACTGACCTTGTCCTTCTCTCTCCTGCCACTCAGTGTCCCTCTCCATCTCAGCCTCCTATCCGCTCCAACTCTCTCACTGACATCCCTAAGACTTCAACATATTCTCAGGCTGCTGCTGCCTCTCCATCAGTACGGCCTAAAACGAGGTCCGACAAGTCTTGTAAGAGTAACATGACCACCCTCACAAAGCAGTCACGTCCTCATGTTTATCCAGTTCCTTCTCCAGCGAGGGAAAGAAAGGGTAGCTCTTCCTCGGGGGAGTCTGGGAACCTCGTTATTGATGATAACATGGAGGTTTCCGTCAACAAGCACCGGAATAGGTCCCCCGGTAGTCGCTCGCCTGGTGGCGGGCGGCATAAAAAGACTAAGCACACTGGCCCCCAGCATAAATCTTAAACCGTCGCATTCACTGTATTACAGTGGAATTGTAGGACTCTTGGGAATAAATTACACAATATAGCAATTCTGCTTGCTATACACAGGCCAGACGTTATTTGTCTACAGGAGACGCGCTTGGTGGATCACCGTGATCCTCCTCAGTTCAAACACTACCATTCGTATAGAAGATATGATGGTCACGGAGTTGCCATATACACCCACAAATCACACTCACAAACGGAAGTGATTCTAAATTCTACTCTGGAAGCAGTCGCGTGCAGAGTAAAATTTAATAACACGTATCTGTCTATTTGCTCTCTGTACTGTCCACCACATTGATAGTGATGCTTTAAATTCCCTATTTCAACATCTACCTGGGAATAAGTTAGTATTGGGCGACTTTAACGCCCATCACTATCAATGGGGTAGCTTGAGGATCGATGGTCGTGGGGAGCAAGTAGCCGACCTAATACTACAGTCCAACCTCTGTCTTCTGAACGATGGTAGAGCGACTCGTGTAGATGATCGTACTGGTAACTTTTCGGCCATTGACTTATCTCTGGCCTCCCCTGGTATACATCAAGATTTCTCGTGGGACCCCTATGACGACTCCTTGGGAAGTGATCATTTACCCATCCGTCTTTCTTATACACGCGACACTGTTTCGGACCCTCCTCCTCCAAAATTTAACTATAAGAAAGCAGATTGGGGATCCTTCTCAAGGATCGCCAATTTAGATATATCTGGGGAGACCACCGATGTTAAGGTCGAAAATTTAACCAAATCCATAATACACGCAGCTGAGGCGGCTATTCCCAAGACTTCTACAGTTCATGCGAAGCATAGAGCACATTGGTGGACGCCGGATTGCCGACAAGCATTAAGGAAACGTAATAGGAGATACAGGATTTTTGATAGTCAGCCCACTGAGGAAAATTTCATTGCATACAAACAGGCACGGGCTGAGGCAAGGAGAATAATAAGAAGGGCCAAACGTGACTCCTGGCGGTCCTTTGTATCCACGGTGAATCGTTTCACACCATTAAGTAAAGTCTGGTCCACCATTAAAATATTAAATAATAAAGGCCCTTACTTTCCCATTACCACCCTGAAGGTCAATAACATCATTTATGACGATCCCGTGGACGTTGCCAACATCCTCGCCAGGAGTTTCTCACATGTAAGTAGCTTAGCCAATTATGACCAGCGTTTCCAACATCATAAACGCACGGCTGAGCTACAAAAAATTAGACTTTGCCACAGAAGACGTAGACTCCCCGTACAACCAAGAGTTTACGCTAGATGAATTCCTCCTTGCCCTTAAATCCTGTAGAGACACCAGCCCCGGACCAGACACCATCACGTACGGTATGATCCAGCATCTTAATCAGGACAACCTGATTAAGCTGTTAGCTTTGTACAATGAGCTTTGGGCGTCCCGAACGTT
>JAGKTI010003509.1:0-57051 GCA_018397915.1 Birgus latro
AATAGATAAGTTAAAAATAAAGTTCATTATTATCCTTAGACCTCAATGCATCACTCTCAGTTGAATAAAACCATCTGGTGTTAGCTGGAATAAAGACAGTTACTCTCCCACTTACGATATCTGAGCTACAAACTATTGNATTAAACCCTTTGTCTGTGGAGGAGTTCAATATAGATCTTAATTAACCACTAGTGTATTCATGCTGGAGTGGCATTAGTAGGTTGGGGGGAGGGCTGCCTGATTATATATACAATCCTCAATCCCAACCCTATCCCCCAACAGGAAAATGGACTACAGAAGGGTAACTTAGCCTGCAGTCCACTGGGTTCATGTTCCGATGTGCCTGGGGTTACAACTACTACAATTACTGGTACACATGACCTAAGATGACCTGATTCATTTTCTGTCATCTGTCTGGCTCAATTCCCTGGTTATAGTCCCTCAACAGCCTCCCTGTTCCCAGAGAGGATGATGGTGGAGTGGCTCTGCATTATGAACCTAACTCTTCATGACTAGCATTATTCCTGTTAATCTTTTGCTGTTCACCGGCAAACCATTTACTATGCTGGGTGGTAACCATATAATCATATTATGGCACCTGGTGGTTTAGTTGGTAATTAAGGGGCCTCAATCGGATAGAGTCTGTGTAGGTTTATATCCAAGGAGTGGTTGGGGTTTAATGCTCACATAATGCCACTCAGGGACAAGTGAGGCTGGTCACTCTCATCTTAAATGTCAGGACCAACTTGCCTAGCCCAGGTTCCTGCACTCCTCATGGGGCAACACTAGACTAGATGATGGATGAATGAATGATGATGATGATGATGATAATAGTAATAACAACAACAAGAATAATAATAATAATAACTACTTTGTCTCAATGGCCTGCCAAATGGACCACACACCCACACACCATTCCAGCCCCTGAATCCTGACACCACCACCCAGGCATAACTATCCACACACACACACACACACACCTCATACCACCTCCTCTGTCTATCTGCCACACACACACACACACACACACACACACACACACACACACACAAGCACTTCATAACACCCATCAGGTAATCCATCCAACACCTTTCATGTTAAGTCAGTGCCATCAACCCTCCTCACCCACTCCCTCATACAAAACTCCTCCTCTCATCATTTATCTACCACAATCTTTATCTACTCTGCAAAAAATTTAATATACACCAGAATGTCACACTCGTCCTCGTTTCAATAAATCTACACTATCTATCTATTGCTAGACGCCTTAATCCTGTAAGGGGTGGCCACAAACAAACTACCTCCATGTCGCCATGTCCCCTGCCATTTCACTGCCCTCCCTCCTAACTCACCCTCACATATCTCTCCACTCCTCCATCTCATCCTTGGTTTCCCCCTCCCTCTCCCTCAACTCCCCATTCCAAAAGAGGAGGATGGTGGACTGTAGGAAAAAGAAACTTCCGTTTCCTGTCCAGATGGGCTTGGGACACGGACACGGACACACACACACACACCACACACACACACACACACACACGCATGCGCACACACACACACTTACCAGAGAGTGGAGACAGATGGTGGGTATTACTGTAATTTTGCACCTGGTTGGTATTCATTTGGCAGCTGGTTGGTATTAATCTGGCTTTCTTCTCCCCCTTCCCCCTCTCCGTAGGCAGTTTCCATAGCCGAGCTAACTAACGCACCTGAAAGATATATTACCCATTAGTCGTTCCCCTCCACACCTTGATTACTAAAATGATCTGGTTGGCGGCAAGAACAATACCATATGGGACAACTGGAGGTAAATTACATGGCAGTACCACATGTGCAATGTCTTTAATAATAATAATATTAATAACAGGATTCCTTGGGCTTGAATGGTGAGCGAATGGATGGATGGCCTATCAAACTGGGTGGGAAAGGAGGTCCAGATTAATAATAATTCAGTACTGTAATAATAATTATAAAAAAAATAAATAATAATAATAATGATAATACCAGTAATAATAATAAAAACTAATAATAAAATACCAGTCTACATCCACCAGATTTACATGTTAGATGAACCTGGAGTGACAAGAACATAATCCACATAAGACACACAGCCTACAGTTTACATATTAAAAGGGCGAAAAAATGTCACCATATTTTGAATTCATCTGCCTTTCAATACCAAGAATTACATAAATCAGACCATATCACACTCCAGGGGCTGTTTTTGTTGCTGCTGCTGATCAACTCTGGTCTGTCTAGATGAGCAGACCCATCAACTGCAGGCAAGCAACCATCTCTGTAGTGTTTTGTGGTGCACTAAGTTGGTGTTTTCTTGTGGCTCACTGCACCTCACCACAGTAAGATGCAGCAATGTGTGTGAAGATTTGGTTCCTGGACGGACACCATCTTTGCACCTCTCCACTCAGTTAACAGGAGCACTATTGTTGGCTCCACTTCACCTCACTAAATGGTTACCGATATATGGTTACCACCCAGAATTGTTAATGTTTTCCTGGGTCACAAGAAACCAACAGGCTTGTCCCTCAGTATAGAGCCACCTGAAGTGAAATCCAGAGTACATTCCAGTCCCATCCTTCCTCTCAACTCTTCCATCGTAAACCTAGATTCCCCAGGCCTCACACTCAAGGATGCACAGCACATCCACCATATCACTGTCATTTCTGTACTTAAATTTAAGCCTATAGATATCCTCTTCCTTTACTGCCCAGGTATCACTACCATACAGCTTTACACTCCTAACACATGCTAAGATGAATACAATTTCACTGATGGAAGCACTTATCGCATTACAAAGTTACTAATTAACTACAGATATTTTACTTCGTGTAAGGTGCCTTCATGTGGCAGCACTGGTAAGAGTGAATGGTGGAGCTGCCCACTTATTCAAACATCCCTCGACACCTTCCCTATCCGTTGCAAGGACGATGATTAAAAAAGTGATGTTCATCCTTGGTTTGTATAAATCTACCAATTGTGAAATAAAAAAAAAAAAATGACATAAAGGATGGATGCCTTCACCTGGCAGCACCAATATACAACCACCCTCAACCCACTATTCCAAAAAAGGAGGATGGTGGACTGCAGAAGAGCAACATCAGCGTACAGACCACCCGATTCATACCCAGATGGACCTGACGCCATAAAGAGAACAAAGAGGCATCACATTCACACACTTACCAGAGAGCTGAGGCAGGTGGTGGGGTTAACGTCCACAACATTATCAATTTTGCTGGGGATTCTTCTTCTTCTCCCTTCCCCCTCTCTAGGCAGCTTCCATGGCTGACAATCAACTCATGCACCTGAAAAATATATTACACATTAGTTCTTTCCTTCTGAACCTTAAGTTTGCCTGGTAATAAAAGTATTTGGTGGCATCAAGAATAATATCATTTGGGGGATTTTTTTTTTTTTCCTGCAAGGAAGGAGAACAAGGCTACAAGCCCACAGGGTTATTCCCTCCAAGAAAAAATAAAAACAAGATAACAGAGCCAAATTTAATAAGAGAGCCAAATTTAAGCCCCATTAATTTCAAGATGCCTGGACACACTGCATTTAAAACACTGCTGATCACAGGCAGTAGGAAATACAAAGACAGTTCCAGAGTTGGCCTGTTGTATACATGAAGTACTGAAAGTAATGGTTAACACTATTCCGGGCCAATGACGCACCGATGCGTCATTTGCTGGAAAACCGATTCCGGACCAGTGTCTCATCCGCTGGAGCGATTTTTCATGGCTCAAATACATGGCACAACAATTTGGTGAACACAAACAACACACCTCCATTTCATTGGAAACTCACCCCCGCCCCAGGAACGGGGTTGAAAAGTTATGCAAGGCTGGCTCGAGAAAGTGTTAACCCTTGCATTAGAGTTTACATATTAAAGAGTGAAAAAAATGTCACCATATGCTCAATTAAACTGCCTTTCAATACAAAGAAAGGAATCAGATGACCACATTCAGGACCAAACCCACCACTATGAAAAAAAGGAGGGGAAAGGGTGATTCCTGGCAGATTTAACCCTTAATGCACTGAAGGAATTTAAAAAAAAAAAAATTATTCACTGTTTTAATCAAAGGAGAACAATAATATAGGTAAGTGCAAGTGCAATAAGATCGTTTTGTAGTGCACCTTCTGCGCACCCGAAACACCACACACTGGACACGTGATGATGGCCTGCATGGCCAGTACCCATCTTCCCGCCAAAACCACCCAAGCGATGCTATGATGGCCACAGGCGCCAGACTCAATCAAACAGCGACCTTGCTTGCCCGGTCCTCTCTTCCTTCCCTCCTCTTCTGTCTTTCTTGCCTTCATTCTTTCCTCGTCCTTCTGCCTGTGGGTGACTCTACACTGGGTGACAAGCCAAATGGTTTCCTGTACACCACGAGACCATTTACTACGCTGGGGGGTAACCATATAACCAAATTTTGGCGCCTGGTGGTTTAGTAGGTAATTATGGCGCTCCAATCGGATTGAGCTAGTGAAGGTTTATATCCAAGGGGTGGTTGGGGTTTATTGCTCACGTAATGCAACTCAGGGATGAGTGAGGCTGGTCACTCCCATCTTAGGCTAAATGTCAGGACCAACTTGCCTAACCCCAGGCTCCTACGCTCCTCATGAGGTGACATAGGATTGGATGATGGATGGACAATAATAATAATAATAATAATAATAATAATTATCATCATCATCCATAATAATGATAATAATAATAATATCACATACTTTCTTAAGCCAATCAGGCTAGTCAAAGTGCCAGACTTTCACTGGCTAAGGAGACTCCCTAGAACTCTTTCCTTATGGATATATTCTGTACACTACACCATGCTATGCTCCTGCATTGTATTCATCCCATTTTTAACTGATGTCATGTATACAGTGACATCAAAGAGAAGATCAACATGTTATACATAGAAAAAAGGAGGTATGGAAGGGGTAATAAAAACCCTCCTAAGCAGGTGATAATATGATCCAAATACTCAATGGTTCTGAACATAGAAAAATGGTACTACTGCTGCTTACACCCATCTCTGTGGGTGGCTTATGCCTGCGCTTCTTTTCAAGGCAGGCTGTGCGGCGTTGTCCCTGGATGAGCATGTAGGGTGGTACTGGGTAGTCATCATCATCATCATTATCAAACACTGTGCGGTTATATAATCATCGCCACCATCATCATTATAATCGTCATCATCATCATCCTGACCTCTTTTTTGCCCCTAAGGATGGGATAACACACTCTTTCCAGCACACTGCATCCAAGCACTTCCATTCATTCTTGGTAATGCAAACATCCTTCTTCCTGAAACATGATCTTGTTTACTTATCTTGGTCCTGTCTTTCTCTTCCTCTTCCAGTGACTTCTAATCTCATACTTCCCCCTACTGGTCAATCTCCAGCTCTCCATTCAATCCACAGCACCAGATCACTGCAAGGTACTCTTTCCTCCTCCCATAACACATTCATTATACAATGACACTTTGCGAATCAACTACCATTCCTCCTCTCCCTGCACACCTGCACCATGTGCAAACTGAAGTGCAAACTGCATCAAAATACTTTTAAAATGTGCAAACAAAAGTGCAAACTGCACCAAAATACTTCAAATACTTCCAAAGAATCAAGTTCCTTTGCAGAAACAACCAAGATTTTTTTTTTTTTTCAGGATAACATTCCTGATGCAGGCAACTGAACCTGGTAACAAGCAATACAGTAATCATTCCTTAACTGGGACTCATCAAAAATCATCATCACTGTAGTAGGTACTAAAACCTTTCCATCCAACCATCATGCAATCCTATGTTGCCCCACAGAGGAACGTAGGAACCCGGGGCTAGGCATGTTGGTCCTGACGTAAGATGCGAGTGACCAGCCTCACTCATCCCTGAGTGGCATTACGTGAGCAATAAACCCCAACTACCCCTTGGATATAAACCAGCACTGGCTCAATCCGATTGGAGTGCCTTAACCCGTCCAGTCCCGACCGATTTTTTACCTAACACACCCTCAGAACCCGACTGATTTTCATTTTTTCCCCCCTCAAACCTATGCTTTTGGTGAGAAACATCGAAAATTCATAGAGAAATCGCCCTCCTGAGCTTATCCAGGTGTCAGTCAGCCTTACGTTTTCCTTCTTTCTCAGGGTACCTGGCTAAAGAAAATGAACCATAGAAGGGTTAACTAATTCAAGCCACTTTAAATTACATATTTATTTATCTGGTAAGAATTTATGTGTAATACAAGTCTATATTGGTTTTCACACAATAATATTGGCGATAAAAGCATAGTTCACCCACCCAAAACCCCAGCATATGGCACCTTCCTTTATGACATTACCACCTCATCACTTCTGTTTGTTTCTCCCTCTAGCTTCTTTGTCCTCCACCTCAGGAATCACTTTCACCATGAATTTCGTAATTGGAGAGACCGTGGGGCAACATATCTTTACTGGCCAGGTTACTGCTAACAGGTGAATTGTCGAGTGTAGGGGGGAGGGGGGGCAGTTAGGGCCAGGCAGTATCCCCACCTGATACCAGGTAGAGGAAGGCCTCCCACATATGCCTACCAAAAATCACCTGCGAATCTTCAAAAATGTGCAAACGACGGCCCTTGCAACTGACTGACGTACGATGCACGTCGGTGGGTCTGTCCGCAGAAAAAAGTAGTGACGTGCATCGTACGTTGGTGAGACCACCAGGTGCCATAGTTTGGTTATATGGTTACCACCCAACATAGTAAATGGTTTCCCAGTGTACAGGAACCATTTGACTTGTCACTCAGTGTAGAGTCACCCATAGGCAGAAGGAAGAGGAAAGAATGAAGGAAAGAAAGACAGAAGAGGGAGTGTAAAGTCACCTGTAGGCAGAGCAAAGAGGAAAGAAAGACAGAAGAGAAAGGATGGAAGAGAGGGAAAAGGCAGACACCCAAAGCAGCACTACATCGAGTGAGTGCTGCTCAATCTATGGCAGCTTCTCTTTTCAGTCCCTTAGCCCTGAGGTCATACTTAATGACCTTGTCCCATGTCTTTCTTGGTCTACCCCTCACAACCCCTCCCCCAATATTAACACTTCTCACCTACTGCACCCAATTATCATCTCCCATCCTCTCCACATGTCCAAACCACCTCAGCCTACCTCTCCTCATCACAAAACCAATACACTCCAGTCCCATCCTACCTCTCAACTCTTCCATCGTAAACCCAGCCCCCCCAGGCCTTGCACGCAGGGACGCACTGCACATCCACCTAATCATTGTCATTTCTGTACATTTAAGCCTGTGAATATCCTCTTCCTTTACTGCCCAGGTCTCACTACCATACAGCATCACACTCCTAACACATGCTGCATACAAAGACCCCTTAGCACGAATGTCAGAGGCAACAGCTCCCTGAACTTTTTCCAACCATTTCTAACCCTAGCAACCAAGCTAGCTCCAGCCCCACCTCCGGCACATAACATGTCTCCCAAATAACAGAACTCTTCCACACACTCAAGAGACTCACCAGCAAGTTCAATCCTTTCACACCTAACAGTCTCCACCTGCTCTCCCCGACACGCTGCACACATGAAATCAGAATTATCTCGCAGTCTACCTCTAATACCACTACATCTCTTGTGCACCCATTTATCTCAAACAGCGCACAAGATGGAACTACTTCCCACACCTTTGTGGTAAACTGCATATAGCCACTCTCCCTCTTCTTTGTACCACCACCAACCCTAGATATCATTTTGTTTTATCTGCATTTACTCTTAAGCCCTTGTACCCCATACCATCTCTCCACTTCCTAAACCTTTCTTCCACCTCCTTTTCATTCTCTGCAATCAACACCAAATCATCTGTATACAATATCTCCCAAGGAATTCCATCTCTGAAGTCATGTGAGATTTACCCTTAAGCCTTTGTGCCCCATACCATCTCTCCACTTCCTAAATCTTTCTTCTGCTTCCTTTTCATTCTCTGCAATCAACACCAAATCATCTGTATACAACATCTCCCACGGAAGTCCATCTCTGAAGTCATGTGAGAGGGCTTCAAGTACCATGATAAACAACAAGGGACTCAAAACTGACCCCTGATGCACACCAACATTCACAGAAAACTCATCACTCAAATCTCCATTACCCAAGCTTTCTCACTGCCCACTTCACCACCTCTCTAGGGACTCTGTCAAGGCCTTTTCCTCTAGGGACTCTGTCAAGGTCTTTTCCAAATCAACAAAAACAAAATACTGTTCCCTTTTCTTTCCAGTTTATTTTTCCTGAAGCTGTCGAACAATGAATATGGCATAAGTGGTCCCCCTGGCTGGCATAAACCCATACTGCATCACATCAATATTCACTCTTTCTCTTATCATACCTTCTAGAACACTCTCCATTACTTTCATTATCTGATCCAAGAGCTTTATACCTCTGTAATTTCCTCTTTCTAGGACATCACCCTTCCCTTTGTACACATTTACAATTACACTCTTCAGCCAATCATCTGGGGCAACACAAATATCCATCAACTTCCTCCTTATCTCCTGAAAAGAGGAAAGTGGACTGCAAAAGAATGGTAAATTCAGCCTGCAATCCTCTGGGTACCTCTTCAGATAAACATGGGGTCACATCAACAAATATTAATTGTAAATACATCATCAGTCCGACCTTTGTTCCCACCTAGGGATGAGGTAACTAGGATGTAGAAATAAAGATAAATATTAAATAGCTACATAATTATATAAATAGATAGGCTACACTACAGTAAACCAGTCTCATATGCAAGACAGTACAAAAATCATTACAATTACTTTTTTCTACTTAAGAATGAGGTGTGGTAGGATCCACAAAACACGGCGAGAAAAAGTATGAATGTGGGAGAACCATTAACAGCATACCAGTAAAATGGTCCACACACTCATTCAGGCCCCTAGAATCCTGGCACATCACTGGCCTGTACGCATTTAACCTCCCTATCCCCTGAAAGGAGCATGGTTCCCTGCAGAGGCATGTAACATTAATCCCTTTAATCCATTGATACATTTTTCTACTTACTTTCACTTTTTCTAGGATATTTTATTCAACATAGGTCTTCAGTGGGTAAGGGGCTAATGAAAGCTATATCCAACTCCTGCAGCTGGAAAAGACTGTCCCGAGCTTCATCCATTTTTCCAGTGGTACCAAGAAAAGGATATAAAATGTCATTGGATTTAAATGGTTTAGGGGATTTAAGAGTCACTGCATAAATACACTGACTGTGACATCATGAGAAATACAGTAGACTCTTGCTTTCACAAAACTCAATAGACCAGATATCAGATTTGAAGGATACCATAAAGGCCACCGAACTTCCATCAGCCATAACAAACAATGTTAAATGGGTAGCAATACACGTGTTTCCTACCCATTTTACTCCAACCTCGCCTGATATTGCCCTCTCCCCATCATGACTGCTGAGCTGTAACAACAGACAATAGTACTTTAACACCATACTTGTCATGAAGATGTACTAAGGCAGGGATGAGAAATAACCTGCAAAAGGGCCAAATTAGTGTAAAATGGGTATAGATTTCATTTTTTGTACAACAATATGCTACTGTACTCATTAATTTTCAAACATGTGCTTGAACTACTACCTTGAAGGGAATCACTGGATATAGCAAATATTGGCATTATCGGATCTGGCTTTCCCCCAATTAGCCCATTAGAGCAAAGGCCTACCTACTGTAATGAGTGCAACCTATTCTGCATAATAATCTGGCCAATGTCAGAGTTATACTAAGCTTAAAGAGAAATCTAGGACATCTACAATATAAAAACCGACCAAAATTAAAAGCAAACAACATTTTATTCCAGTTTACAATGGATGATTTTGCTATGCTCATACATATTCATCACAACAAATGGGTTCAAGATGGATAATAAATACCCTATGTGGTGAATTTATCGGATAATATTTAACAGAAGCTACAATCAGAACTACAGTAGTTTGAAGAGTCTTCTGTTTATAACGGGGGGGGGGGGCTAGGTTTACGATGGAAGAGTTGAGAGGTAGGATGGGACTGGAGTGTATTGGTGTTGGGATGAGGAGAGGTATATTGAGATGGTTTGGGCATGTGGAGAGGATGGGGGATGATAACTGGATGCAGAAAGTGAGAAGTGTTAATGTTAGGGGTAGGGCAGTGAAAGGTAGACTGAAAAAAAAACTGAGATGAGGTCACTGAGTGTGACCACAGGGTTAAGGGACTTAATAGGGAAGCTGCCAGAGATCGAGCAGCATGCAGAGCCGCCATTAGATGATGAAGGCAAGGCATGCAAGCATGTTGCAGCCTTCAAAAACAAAAATGAAACGATATTACCATTTGCTATAGATGGTTAATATTAAGGAGATGCATTGCGGGGGGGGGGGGTTTTTTTTTTTTTTTTTTTTTTTTTATGCAACTCCATCGGGTTTTGGAAATGAGGCATTTCTGAGGGCCAAAACTAATCACATTCCGGTAGGTATAAAAATATTAGAAAACTCTGCATTACTGCCCAAACTCCTGCTTGCCCCGAAGTAAATATTTCTCAGAACTTTATTTAAGAAGAAGGGAAGGACAGGAGGAAGTAGTTCTTACAAGGAGGGTGGAAAAGTTACAAGAGGATGGAAAAAAGACAGAATATGAGAGGGAAGTGGAGGAGCAATTGGGTAAATATAGACAGGAGCAGACGGGGGACATGGAAGGTGTGTGCAAGATATTCATAGAAAAAAAATCTGTGCAGCATGTGAGGTGGCGTGAAGAGAAGACAAAAGGGGATGCAGGGAACAGCATGGTGGACTGACAAGGTGAGAGAGGTTGTGGCACAAAAGAAGAAAGCATTTAGTGAATCGATGAGAAATGGGCGTCAAAAAAGTTGAGAGACGTAAGAAAGAGTTATATGTAGAGAGGAAGAGAGAGGCGAAATGATTAGTAAGAGAGAGTAAGAAGAGAGTGGATGAGGAATTTGGAAGGAATTTGAGTGTAAAGTGGAGGGAATGTAAGAAAATGTTCCGGAAAGAGGTAAAGAGAGTTAGACAGGGTGCCAAAGAAGTTAGTTGGGGAGTGAGAGATCAAAATGGTAGATTATTAGTAGGGAAGGGAGAAAAAGTGAGCAGATGGAGGGAACATTTTTAAGGAACTGTTGAACACACAGAATGAAAGTAATGCAAGTATAAGTGGCTGGGGAATGGTAGAGAGAAGGAGGGATGTGAGAAGAGAAGAAAGAATCAGTAGGATGGAAGTTATGGAAGCAATGAAGAAAGTTATAATGGGGAAAGCCCCAGGAATTGATGGAGTGTGTGGTGAAATGCTGATGCATGGAGGAGAGATAGTAATGGAATGGATGTGGAAGATGTGCAGATTGGCCTGGGAGGAAGGTAATGTCCCGGAATATTGGAAGTTTCATTCATTCGTTTTTGAAGGCTCCAACATGCTTGCATGTGTCGGCCTTGGTCACCTAATGGCGGCTCTCCACGCTGCTCGATCTCTGGCAGCCTCCCTATTCAGTCCCTTAACCCTTAAGTCACATTTAATGACCTCGTCCCATGTCTTTCTCGGTCTACCCCTCCCAACCCCTCCCCCAATATTAACACTCCTCACCCTCTGTACCCAATTATCATCCCCCATCGTCTCCACATGTCAGGTATAATTATTCCCCTGTACAAAGGAAAAGGTGAAAAAGAAATGTGGGGTAATCATTGGGGCCTTTGCCTTCTTAGTGTAGTAGGAAAGTATATGTAGGATACTTGTTGACAGAGTTAGGGAAATAACAGAGGAATTAGTTGAGATGAAGAGGGAGGCTTTAAGAAGGGAAGAGGTTGTGTAGATCAAATATTTATTCTTAGATCTTTAGTGGAAAAGTTTCTAGACCAGGGAAAGAAGTTGTGTGCAGCCTTCATGGATTTGGAGAAAGCATATGACAAGGTGGATAGACAAGGACTGTGGAAAGAATTAAGAACATATGAAGTAGCTGGGAAGTTGTTGAAGGCTGTGAAGAGTATGTATGAGGGTGCTAAGGCTGCAGTGCGTGTGGATTGTGAACTGAGTGAATTTTTCTATTTGAAGGTTGTATTGAAACAGGGATGTGTCATGTCTCCATGGTTGTTCAATCTGTATATGGATGGGATTATAAAAGTGATACAAGGTAGGGCAGTGGATGTTGGAGTGGCCCTAGTGAGAGAGGACAGTGTTTGGAAACTACCAGTACTGTTTTTTGCAGATGATAATGTGTTGTTATGTGAAGACAAAGGGGAGCTGCAAGGCTTGGTGGATGACTCTGGGAGTGTATAAGAAATGGAATCTAAAGGTGAATGTAGGGAAGAGTAGAGTGATGGTCTTTGAGAGAAGTAAAGTCTGTGAATGTACAGTGAGGTTGGATGAGGAGGAAATGGAAAATGTGAGTGCGTTTAACCCGGCAAGTCCCGACCGATTTCCCACCTCCGATACCCCCTAGTCCCAAGCAATTTCAGATTTTTTCTTCTCTTCTCAAACCTTCGCTTTTGGTGAGAAACATCGAGAATTCATTGAGAAATCGCCCTCCTGAGCCTATAAATGGTGCTACAGGTGATGTGTCAGCCTTACCTTTCATTCTCACTCAGGGTATCTGGCCTCAAAGTAAAACGAACTATGGGAGGGTAAACTAATTCAAGCCACTTTGAATTACGTATTTATTTATTTATTTATTTGGTACAAATTTATGTGTAGTACAAGACTATATTGGTTTTCACACAATTATATAGGCAACAGAAGTATTGGTCAGTCACCAAACACATCCACATATGGCACCTTCCTTTACGACATTACCACCTCATCACTTCTGTTTGTTTCTTGCTCTAGCTTCTTTATTTTTTTGTCCTTCACCTCAGGAATCACTTTCATCATGAATTTCGTCATTGAAAGATTGTGGCGCAACATGTCTTTACTGGCCAGGTCACTGATAACAGGTGAATTGCCGAGTGTGGGGGGGAGGGGTGGCCAGGCAGCAGACAGAGAAAGGTCTCCCACATATGCCTACCAAAAATCACCTGTGAAACTTGAAAATTGTGCAAATGACTGACCTTGCAATTGCATAACGTACAGGTACGTCGATGGGTCTAGCTGTGAAAAACGTTGCAACGTACCCATACGTCAACAGGACACCTCGCGTTAAGGACTTACTTAGTGTGATGAGTAAGGATGGAAGTTTAGAGGGTGAAGTGCGTGAAAGGGTACAACAGGGAAGAAAGGTTGCTGGTTCCTTGAAAGCAGTGATAAGAAACAGGGAAGTGACCATGGAAGTGAAAAGCTACTACATGACATTACTGTGATACCAACTCTAATGCATGGAAGTGAAGCTTGGACCTTGTTGGAGGGACAGAAGTCAAGAGTGAGAGCAGTGGAAATGATTTATTTGAAAGGAGCCTGTGGAGTCACATGGAGAGAAAGACTGACAAATGAGGAAGTGAAGGAGCACTGTGGTGTGGATGTGATAGGAAGCATTAGGAGAAACACATTAAGGTGGTTTGGCCATGTGGAGTGGATGGAGAGTGAGCGACTGACAAGCAGAGTGTATGTGAGTGAAGTGGAGGGGGGGAGAGGGAGGGGGGAGGCCAAGGATGAGATGGAGGGATGGAGTGGAGAGGTATATGAAAGAGGGGGATGTAAGTTGGGAGCAGGGCAATGAAATGGCGGGGGACAGGGTGGCATGGAGGCGATTTGTTTGTGGCCACCCCTTATGGGATTAAGGAATCTGGCAACAGATAGACAGAACTTTATTTAAATGTCCAGCATACAATACGGTAGGCTAATATTTATGTATGGAAAACAAAAGTCTTAAGAAACTACACACAGGCAGAGTTGACAGCAACATGTACTCAGACTGGCAAGTCGATCTGACAGGTAACTTAACTAAGGTGAATCATTTCCATCTCATAACAGGCTAATTGAAGTTCATGTAGCTGACTTATATTCAATTTACTGGAGTGGCCAGTTTCCCTCAAGCACAAAGAAACAACCTACAATTGTAAAAACTGAATATTAAAAAGGCAATTCTGAGGCAACTGGAAAAAAAAAAAAGCATTGACAGAAAATATATATATTTTTTCTTTTCTAACCCTTTCACTGCAGAATTTATTTTCGGCTTGATTCTCAAAAAGTGTCGATTCTCCAGCAAAAAATCAAAATGGTACTATGTAATTGTCTACAACACTTTTGTGATTGCCTAATACTTACATACTCACTGTCAGCAATAAAATTCCTTAATAGCTACATACATTGTCAGAAGGACGATGGATACATAAAAAATTTGCCAGGGATTTAATTAAAAGGATGCCGAGATGCTGGCCAGCTGATGCGTAAAGGTCCGGTGTTTACCATAATATTATATTCATCATCAAGCATTTTCTACACACTTACACGTCCAGCACTTTCTTAAGAAATATCTACTCACATTACACTGCATATAACTCACCTATATAATGGTAAAAATCCATCGAATGGTGACACTCGGCCAAGCACCCGATCAGCTGGGCGGGCATGTTTGTTGACATGATGTTTCGTCTTGCCACCGTGTGATGGCTGCACTTTCTGGGATGCCGTTGCCATAGCAACATCAGCAAGAGCCTGGAGTACAGCGCGGCCAGTCAAACTGTTTTTGAGGCCCGTCGACTACAGTCGTTTTCCGCAGTGAAGGGGAATAATTCACGGAACGACTATTTTTTTTTTTTTTTATGCAAGGAAGAAGGAACCAAAGGCCACAGGCCTGCATACTGTTCCTTCCAAGAAAAAGCAAAAACAGTACAAAAGAGAGCCAAATTCAAGATCCGTTCAATTCGAGATGCCTGGACACACTGCGTTTGAAAGACTGGAGATCATAGGAAGTAGGAAATACAGACAGAGGAAGACAGTTCCAGAGTTGACCAGTTGCATAAATGAAGGACTGGGAGTAACGGTTAACTCTTGCATTAGACAGTTGGACAGAAAAGGGATGAGAGTTTGTTGCTAGACGGGTACTACGTGCCCGTCGTAGAGGTGAAGGGATGCAAGCAGACAGTTCAGAGGAACAGTGACCATTGAAGTAGCGATAGAAGAGAGATAAAGATGCAACAGTGCGGCGAAGAGACAAAGGTTGAAGGGAATCAGTAAGAGGAGGAGAGTTAATGAGACGAAAAGCCTTTGACTCCACCCTATTGAGAAGAGCTGCATGTGGGGAGCCTCCCCACATATGAGAGTTGTACTCCACACTCGGGCGAATAAAACCCGTGTACAAGGTCAACAACTGTGCAGGGGTAAAGAAAGTTCGGAAATGGCTTAGCACACCTAATCTCTTAGAAGCAGATTTCACAAGAGATGTAATATGTTCTTTCCAAGACAAATCCCGAGAGAATGAAACCCCAAGCATGTTCAAGGATGATGCAGGACATAACTGTTCATTATTAAACAATAGTGGGTAATCATGAGGAAGATTTTGTCGGGTTGATAAGTGTAAGAACGGAGTTTTTGATGCATTAAAAATAACAAGATTATTTTTACCCCAATCAGAGATACGAGCCAAGTCAGACATTAGGTGTGCCATAGCCTCATCCCTTTTTTGTTGAAGTAACTGCTGAGATGGATGTTGCAGGAACCGAATGGAAAGGTAAAGGGTGGAATCATCAGCATAAGAGTGGATAGGGTTAGATGTACAGCTTAGAAGGTCATTGATGAATAAAAGGAAGAGAGTAGGTGATAGGACAGAGCCCTGAGGAACACCACTGTTGATAGGTGTAGGAGAGGAACGATGGCCGTCTACAACAGCGGCTATAGAACGACCAGAAAGGAAGCTAGAGATGAAGGCACAGATAGAAGGATAGAAACCGTAGGAGGGCAGTTTGGAAATTAAAGATTTATGCCAGACTCGATCGAAAGCCTTTGAGATGTCAAGTGCAATGACAAAGCTTTCGCCAAAGTCCCGAAAGGAGGATGACCAAGAGTCTGAAAGGCAGGTGAGAAGATCGCCAGTGGAGCGTCCCTGACGGAACCCATACTGACGATCAGAAAGAAGGTTGTGACAAGAAAGATGCTTTAAAATTTTTCTGTTAAGAATTGACTCGAAAACTTTTGAGACACAAGATGCTAAAGCAATTGGACGATAGTTAGAGGGTTGGGAATGGTCACCCTTCTTTGGGACTGGCTGAATGAGAGCAAACTTCCAGCAAGAAGGAAAGGTACAAGTTGAGAGACAAAGGCGAAAGAGTTTACCTAGGCAGGGTAAGCACAGAAACACAGTTTTTGAGGACAACAGGAGGGCCTCCATCAGGACCATATGCCTTTTCAGTATTGAGGCCAGTGATGGCAGAAAACACATCAGCTGAACACATCAGCTGAAGAGATTTTAATGTCAGTCAAGAGAAAGTCAGAGGGGGGAAGTGATGGAGGAATAGCACCGGAATCGTCTAAGGTGGAATTGGAGGAAAAAGTCTGAGCGAAGAGATCTGCTTTATCAGTAGAAGAAATAGCTACAGAGCCATCAGAGTAGAAAAGAGGAGGGAAGGATGATGAGGTAAAGTTGTTAGAAAGGTTTTTGGCAAGGTGCCAGAAGGAGCGAGAAGAATTCGAGTTGGAGAGTTGGGAACATTTAGCACGGATGAAATTGTTTTTAGCAGAGCGAAGAACAGACTTAGCACGATTCCGGGCAGAAATGTATAAAAGGTGTGATTCAGGGGTGGGTTGGCTCCGGTACCTCTTATAGGCCCTCTCCTTGTTGCGGACAGCATTAGAACAGGCGTGATTAAACCAAGGCTTTCTTGCATTAGTCAGAGGATATGAGAAAGGAATGTATGCTTCCATGCCTGAGAGAATAACCTCCGTAATGCGCAAGGCACACTCAGATGGCTCTCGGCCATGGAAGCAATAATCATTCCATGGAAAATCAAAGAAGTACTGCCTGAGGGCCTCCCAATCTGCAGCTCCAAAGTGCCACAGGCGGCGTTTCTTTGGAGGGTCCACAGGCCGTACTGGAGCGATTGGACATGCTAAGGTAATAAGATTATGATCGGAGGAGCCCAACGGAGAGAAAAGATGAACAGTGTAAGCAGAAGGATTAGTTGTTAGGAAAAGGTCAAGTATGTTGGAACTCTCTCCAAGGCGGTCAGGGATACGGGTAGGGTGCTGTACAAGCTGCTCTAGGTCATTAAGGATAGAAAAGATGTAGGCTTGTTCACCAGGTGGATCAGCGAAAGGAGAGGAGAGCCAAAGGTGGTGGTGAACATTGAAATCTCCTAGAATGGAGATTTCAGAGAAAGGAGAAATGGATAGAATGTGTTCCATCGTAGAAGTAAGATAGTCAAAGAATTTTTGATAGTCAGTAGAATTAGGAGATAAGTAAACAGCACAGATATATTTAGTCAGAGAATGACAGGAAAGCCGAAGCCAGAGAGTAGAGAATACAGAAGAATCAAGTTCAGGAACACGAGAGCAAGATATATCGTTGCGTACATATACGCAACAGCCACCTTTGGCTTTGAAACGAGAATAGAGAAAGTAAGAGGATACAGAAAAGGGTTTGCTGTCAGTTGCCTCAGACAGCTGAGTCTCAGTGAGAAAGAGAAGGTGAGGTTTAGAGTCATAAAGCGCAGCGAAAGGGTTAATGCTGACAAATGCCCAGTGGTTTTTCTAGTGCATTCTATAACACTTTCGCACTAGAATGAAGGGGGGGGTCTTCTCTATGGCATTTCCATCGCAAAGGCTTATTTAAGCTGTTTCATGATCGTCATGAAAATTACCCATGACTATGGCACAGGGATCTGGATCTTGCAGACGATACTTCAAAGTTACTTGCAACCGAGACTGCCCTCGGTCAACCTTCTTGGTCATTATTCTTAATGTGTCGCCCCTTACCAATCTTTCATGAACGAACCAATGACAGCTGCATAATTAATCCCTAAGCCAATTAGAGATGACCCAGACGCATTAGATGCAACCCCGTCTGCCAGTGACAGCAAGCACATCTTTTCAAATACACTGTATGTCATCGCTTTGCGATAGTTGCACTCCGATGGAGTGGGATAAAGGCCAGGGGAGTTTTTAAAAATAGCGTGGCAAACCGTGAGATTTTCTGCGATCACAAGCTATACCTACTAATATGAAGTGTCATAAATGTGATACAGTGTGCTGGTACAGAACATCAGTTTAACATAAGTTCCTCAAGGAAATTACATTAAATCAATTTTGCACTAATGTAAATCAAAATGCTGATTTAATGGAATAAAATAGTTTGGTACCTGAAACACAGCATTGTAAAAAAGCTTTATTTAACAAATAATTACAAAAAGTATATGTTTGCCTAATCTATCTACAGCCAGACGCCATAATACCGCTAGGGGTGGCTGTTTGACTGAGATACTGTAGTTGCTTTACAGGGAGAGGCACTAACCCTCCACCAACCCACTTTGTATCAGAACAAAAAATTAACACCGGCCATTCCCTGCATTCAGGTCCTGAGGTGAATGACTGGTATGTACAAGTACACTGCCTGTTGCCTCATGTCACTTGCACTCATTACCAGCATGAGTGAACTGAAAATGCATTGTTTGCTGAGAGACTGTGGGAGGACAGGCCAGGGTGTGGGACGAATGCCGAGAGTCTGGCGTGAAACATTCGGTGTCAAACTTGTTGGCACTGGATTTCCACGACTTGCCAAATTTAACACTGGCAAAATCAGAAGGATTTGCTTTAAAATGAAAATATGTACATAACCGTATGCACTGTCTTAAACTGATAATTTTAAATCAATCTGCGTTAAATCGACTTCCTACTGTATAACGTGGATGGAAGATATCAGCAGTGCAAGAATCCCTAAAACCACGTGCGCACCAAGCAGATGTCCCTATCCCTGCCAAATTTGACACATACGAACATGATGATGCTAATGTCACTTTCTAGGGCAGGTGACTGGCCTAGTCTTGAGTGGCTCTCAAGGTTAGGCTTAGTGGGGATGTGGATGGTTAATGTTTGGGGGGACCTCCTGTTGGGTGCCCAATTTTGTAGCGTCATTTTTCTTATAGGTTCATTTTCTAATGAGTTTTCATACATTTTCATTGATCTTTAAAGTCGTTTTTGTTGAACGTTTTCCTTCACCATGAGAAGGGGACAAGGGGTCAAAAATGGCAAAATATGGCATTTCTGATCCAAATTACCATTAACAAATTTTAAACACATGGAAATCTTTCATTTAAACCAACAATAAAAACTTAACATGGGTAAGGTAATTAAAAAAAAAAAAACTCGATTACTCAGTAATTTATATGGTAAAGCGCCGCTTTCTTTGAGGCATTAGAAGCACCTTACCAAATCAGTTCCTCTTCATGACTGTTATATTTTTCTGAACATTTCTGGGGTGGTAAATAAAAGTCCCACGCAAAATTTGTTTTCCCCGTTGTTTTTTAGCTGTTCCGCTGTCAACTCGTTTGACTGGCCAGCTGTAAAGGCGGAAGCACTGTCCTAACCTATGTGTTTAAATCTAACCTAACCTAGCTTAACTGTGCTTAACCCCCATTCGCCGGGTAACATGTATAAACATCACAGTCAGGCTGCTACAGGGCAGTCGGGTAGCAGCTACACATGCAAGTGTCTTCCCGCCACCGTTTGGACAGGCCACCATTTCATCTTGCCACCAAAGGGTATGGAGGGAGTCCCCCTATACCACACAGCCAAGAATCAGTCTGTTCCTTGCCTCTGACAGGTGCACAATGCTTTTTTCAGGTTCCTCTTTATCTGATTCCGTCTGCGCCGCCTGTAGCCAACTGCATCATCCACCCATGCCAAGCCTCTTTCCAAGGATACTAGAAAGTGGCTCAGTGCTAGTACCATAAGGCATGCCCTGGATGCAAGTGTCTAGTTTATCTAGCAGTGGAGTAAGTTATCATGTTGAAAGCAGAGCCACAGTTGGGACCATGGGCAGATGCATGAACATCCCCACATCGTTACTCATCAAAGCAACAACCTTGAGACCTGGGGGTACTTTCATTCACAAGAGGAAGAGTTGGGGAGTAAAATGGTCATTAATTCATTAATAGTTTATGAGATATTAAGGTTTGAAAACAAGCAATTTTCTGCAGTTTCTGAAAACTTGCCCAGAGTAAGGTGACGACTTCGTTAAATATTGTCCAGCATCGGGTGGCTAATAACCCAACCTAACCTGGCATCCAGCTGGGAAGTTGGGAAACGAAGTACACCTTTCAATACGCTGATTAAGATTTCTTCCATTACGCAGTAAACAATCGTAGGTACAGCTTAAGGAACGCGATGATAAAGTGGGTAATTTTCCAGCAAGAAAGGATAATTTATCAACCTGAAAACAGAGAAATACAAAAAACAGTACGAACATGAATGGAAACAGTAAGGTCCTTCTGCCTCAAATAAAGCATTTACCATTTATACATTTTCTAATTTCTGACCTTGAGTTGACAATTTCAGCAAAGGCTCAGGGAAAGCACATCAGGAAAAAAATGCTGCATCCGGATTAAAGCATACACCCAATTGACCTGGTTACTAACAAGGTAATAAAACCGTCTACTACTACTCTTACCTATGTTCTGAAATCCTCAATACAGCTTTCAAACACATCTCTGGTAATATTGCTGCGACCTCGAGTAGCAATAACATGAGTAACTTCACACCTGAATTTGATGGACCGTGATTAATAGTACACTGGCTTCAGCTCCAGGTTACACACCTGGTGGATTCCCCCTCGTCAAATATCCTCACATCACCTTCAGAAACATATTTACTGAATCACAAGATGACCACGACATGGTTACTGAAAGGCTGATCTGCCTCCGTTACGCTGAGTCTACGGATAACCAAAAATACAACAAAACTTACCAACAGATGCGTTGTTTGCTGTCCTCCCTGCCCCTGGACCCGTTCCGGTGATGTTGATGTCCAAGAGACCACGAAGCAAAAACTGTTTTTTTTTTTTTTTTGCACTTGGTCTATATAAACGTTTAAAATTAAGAAAACAAATTATTTCAAAGTGTAAAAAACATTGCTATGCATCATTAATTTTAAAAAAGGCTGTAATATACCAGAGTTCAAACTTTATGTAGGATTTGATGACAGCTATGCGAGTTCTGGGACGCTGAACCATACAGTATTTCGATGGGAAAAAAACCTCCTGCTGAGTTTTAATTCTCATGCACAACGTCTGTCAATATTTTTCTTAAGATAATTCTTTACTGAGTTCTCATAATTCATGATGTCAGTAATGACGTTCAGCTATACCAATTTAACTTTAATTTGAAACAGCTTTTCGTTTCTTTTAGCATATATAGCTTACTTTAGACCTTGCTCAGTGGCAGAATAATGCAATATTACGGTTCTCCATCCATTTCCAAACACTTTTTCGAGACTAGAATCATATTCCAGTAATACTCTATTGTTACAGCTGAGAGCATTCATGATGTATATATTGCAGTTGTATGTGCTGTCGTTAGAGTATAATAATGTTAATTAGAGTTTATCAGATCATGATAGTATCAGATCATGCACAGCATGCATAAGTCTTGGTAATTATTAAATTATTGGCATATCTTGATTATTTTATTCGATTCGATTTTCTTCCTCTTTGGGGGCACAGATATTATACTGTAGCAACATGTATTGAAAGGGGAAGAGACTAGAGGGTGTGGGTAAAGGATGTAGTATCAAAATGCTTTGCTTCAGAGGCTAGTAAACTCATATTTTTCAAGTGCACTTTGAAGGCTCACATGCACTTACCAACTTGTGTACTGTCGAGGACAGAAGTTGGCCTACTAGCTGAGTGCTTAGAGGTCGTCTGTTGTCTAAAAGGGCAGGAGTTCGATTCCTGACAGCGGAAGAAAATAGTTTAAGCTGAATTTCGTTAAAACAGTCGTCACTCATCATCCACTAGACACACCGTCTTTAATACCACTGCACCAGTCCTGAATGAGACAGCTTTATCATGTATTCAGTATGGACGGTGGGTATTGCTGCCTATATGTGGTGACATGTAGAGGTATGCAGAAGTGGACTTTTAAGAGAACGCCTGTTGAGTCTATTCCCGAGTTGGATAGATAATAATGAATGGGCACGTCCGTCACTCTCCTCCCTGACGTATACCAAAGAGCATCATCTATGGCCCGGACATCTATGGCCCGGACAGAAGAACATGCCATGTCCCGCTGAGCTTAGGAATATTAACCAGCAGAAGCGAGTGACAAGTGGTGAAATATTAGGAATACCATGCAGAAAGAGAGAGATTAGGCATAATTTTTCGTAAGATTGCGACGCTAAATTTCCATTAATAGTACGTAATAATACATATATATTAAATATACATTGTTTGCTTAATATAAATGAACTTATTTTCCAAAAATTTACGAAATGTAGACGCTTTCGCAACGACAACCCAGTTACACAAGGTAAACAAACAGACGATATTCAGAGAAACTGCCCTAACTTTTATAATCTTCCTCTGTGATGTAAACAAGACGACTCCAAGTGTAAAATTGTATCAGTGAGGAGCTAGAAAATCACAGAACACGAATACAGGCAGCTGCATCAAATCTGAAATAGACTGAACACTACCGTAAGTGGGTATATGTCCACTTATCTAACTTAGGGGAAGAACAGTTTTAACAACGTCACGTCCCAATGTTATTTTCGCATGTTTTTGTTGTTGGCAGGTAATTATTGGTTTAAATTTTATCACGGTATTACCTGATAGTGACTGATGGCTTCCCTGCTCATTATGTCAAAGCTGATGAAAGCCTTGAAACATCTTCACAATGATAAAGTCTTTGTAGTTTAGTCGTAAGTTCCAGACAATTTTGGTGAAATCTGGAGAGCTCATTAACTATATGCGTAAGTGGGGGCTGTGTCTGACCCTCACCATAACGAATGTTTCCTAAATTAGATGAAATTGCCTGGTAGTTAAGGAATATTATATGAAAGTTGCCTTGTGTATGGTATGAGTACAGGTCTACTGTACAGGAGGAGGTACTGGGTAACTGCTGAGCTAAGCATAACTACTCACTGACCAATCTTTCTATATCAGTTTTCTGTAGAATATGAGTTTAAGGACACCAATCGTTTGTCTTCCTAACTTTCATCCAGAGAGCCTGTTTTACACATACAGGCAGTTTTCTATCTATCTATTGCCAGATGCCTCAATCCCGTACGGGGTGGCCACAAACAAATCACCTCCATGTCACTCTGTCCCCTGCCATTTCATTACCATGCTCCCAACTCACACCCCCCCTCTCTCATATACCTCTCCACTCCATCCCTCCATCTCATCCTTGGCCTGGCAGTTTTCTCTTTATGAAAAGTCAGAACTATGTGTTGAAATATCTGCTTAGCCTAAAGGGTATAATAAATTTTTGGAAGCTGGCAAATTAACTTTTTAAAAAGCAATAGAACTCCTAGGCAGAATTTGTGCACTTAGTGATTGCTTTAGTAAGAAGATTACATAAAAATGGCAAGCTTACAAAAAGGATATACTGTATACCTAATCGTAGTTAATCTAAACCAATCATTACAACCTACTTATCTCTTTAACCTATACATGCATGACACACCCACACCCCACACACCACAAATACAGTACACATAGCTTCTTATGCAAATGACATAATGCATGTACACATCAATATGCAAAAACAGCCACACACATCCTCCAGCCTTACCTCCACACACTACATGAATGGTTCACCACAAACAGGCCCAAAACAGCCCCAACCAAACCTACAGTGACCCTTCTCACAAACTGGACAGTAGAACATAGTCACATTCCACACTTCACCATAAACAACACTCCCCTACCACACACCTAAAATCCTTGGTGTAACATACAATACATCAGTGTCATTTAAACAACACATCACAAACATTAAAGATAAATTAACATCAAGACTCAATGTCTTAAGGTCATATGCCCATACAGCATCTGGATATAACAAAGTAACTACCACCATAGTATACAAACAATATATATGTTCAGTGATGAATTATGCAAGCCCTGCTTGGCCCTCTGACCTCACTAAAACACACTACAACACTCTACAGACCATACAGAATAAGACCCTAAAAATAATCACAGGCAGCACAGCTACTGCACCGACAGACCACCTACACCAAGAAACCAAAGTCCACAAAGTCAAGGATCATCTAGACATGTGAGGCACACAAGTTCTTGCTGCAGCCTCCACAAACCCACAACATCCACTACACTACATGCCAGCACATCCACACACACCAAGGACTAACCAAACAACACCTAGCAAACAATATCATACACAAATACTGTCATCTCTCCCCCCTCACCTGCCTCAAACCAGCTTCCAGAAGCATATCCATACTCAAATCACTCCATTCAGTCACTCAAAGACAACACACAGCTGCATGCACAGCCTCCTGATATCCACCCTTCTGAATCCTACCTCTCTCATGAGGACAGGGTCCACCTGGCCAGACTGAGATGTGGGCACCATCCAGCCCTCTTGAGGTATCAGAAGAGGACTCCAC
Organism: Birgus latro; assembly: GCA_018397915.1. Classification (NCBI taxonomy): domain Eukaryota; kingdom Metazoa; phylum Arthropoda; class Malacostraca; order Decapoda; family Coenobitidae; genus Birgus; species Birgus latro. The sequence continues at coordinate 24,521 of JAGKTI010003509.1, forward strand.
TGCTGATGCCTGTCCATGATGCAACACAGCACCCCATACTATTAAGCACACTATGGAAGACTGCATTACACACAATCGCCTGCACCAACAACACAACATACACTTTTTGAGAGCTCTATGTGAAAGCCTGGTCTCGGCTGTGGCCTTCCTTAGGGACTCGGGGCTGTTTGGTCAGACTGCCTATGGAACAACTACTACTACTGCTACTTACTTGGTTTACTTGGGGATGTTCAGAGGCCCTGCCTCACAGCTGTGGTGTTCCACTACTGCTGCAGCAACATCCTGATTTTATTTTTATTTTTTTAATGAAGTAGATCTGGTGTGGTGTTTGTTACTGCTCAACAAAGTGTGATGTATCCATGCACTGAAGGTTCATCTGGTATGGTTTTCTAGAACTAGTCCAGATGTGTCCTGAATTTCTCTGCTGAGCAGCCAGTAAGATCCCTGGTGCCCCTGGGGAGACAGTAAAATAAATGAGTTGAAAAAATTAACTGAACATGATCATTAAATGAAAGAACCCCCTGCAGTTGGAGGATGTCAATTATTATTTTAGTCTTGCTATAACCTGATGGTTGTATTCATCTTCAGAAAGATCTCTTTTAATGAAAGGCTTCTTGGAGACTGTGCCTAACCTTTTCCATGTGAAAGTTCCTCCCTGAAATGCACACTGGGACCACCTATCATAAACCTGCCTGAGAATCAATGAAAATTATTTGATTGTAGCAATAAAGTCTTCAAGAGAAGTGAAGCCAGTGAGTGTACAGTGAGATTGGATGGGAAGGTTATGGAGAATGTGAATGAATTTAAGTACTTGGGCAGTGTGATGAGTAAGGATGGTAGTCTGGAGGGTGAAGTGCTCGAAAGGGTACAGCAGGGAAGGAAGGTTGCTGGTTCGTTGAAAGCAGTGATAAGAAACAGGGAGGTGAGCACGGAAGTGAAAAAGTTACATGACAGTATTGTGATACCAACTCTGACATATGGAAGTGAACCTTGGACCCTGTTGGAAGGACAGAAGTCAAGAGTGAGAGCAGTGGAAATGAGTTATCTGAGAGGAGCATGTGGAGTCACATGGAGAGACAGACTAACAAATGAGGAAGTGAAGGAGCGTTGTGGTGTGCTTGAGGACGTGATGGGAAGCGTTAGGAGAAACACGTTAAGGTGGTTTGGGCATGTGGAGAGGATGGAGAGTGAAAGATTGACGAGGAGAGTGTATGTGAGTGAGGTGGAGGGGGCAAGAGGGAGGGGGAGGCCGAGGATGAGATGGAGGGATGGAGTGGAGAGGTATATGAGAGAGGGGGGTGTGAGTTGGGAGCGTGGTAGTGAAATGGCAGGGGACAGAGTGACATGGAGGCGATTTGTTTGTGGCCACCCCGTTCGGGATTGAGGCGTCTGGCAATAGATAGATAGATAGAATAAAGTTAGCCCATTTAATCCAGTGAGAGGGGTGTGTGAGCTGGGGGGAGGACAGTGAAATGGCAGGGGACGGCAAAATGGAGGAAATTTGTTTGTGGCCACCCCTTACGGCATTAAGACATCTGGCTGTAGACAGATTTTTTTTTTTTCAACTTATGGTTGACTATAATCTAATCTATTATGGGAGTTTTCAAACTGGAGGGGTTAGATATACAGTAGCCTTCATTAACCTTCACCAATATATGTCTGTTTTAAGTTGAGTAATACAGTCTGGAAGTAGCAGGAGTAAATTAAAAAGTATATACTGTATTACACCAGATTGTAGATGTTAAAAAGTCTTAATTGTATTGAAGGGCTCAGTTATCTTTTTTATTCTCTTTATTCCCTTTAGACAGAGCTAAAACTATAATTTAAGTATAAGGTAGTACATAACTTGTATAATTTTAGCTCCATTAAAAGTGAGGAAAGTTTTGAAGAAAATTATTGTGGTTGAGCAAGAGGAACTGTACAGATAAAGAAGATTGAAATCATGGACACCTGTGGGGGGGAGTTCCTCTTAGGGAGCACTGTATCACTGACACAGCTATATAAGTACTGTAATAGGTGCTGGACTGTCTTCTCTTACATCATATTCTGTTTGTTGTACCATTAAACATTCAGAGAGAACAGAGAATAATGGACATTTATCCAGAAAGAATACTGGTTAATTTTATGTTGGCTATTTTGGCAGGGTTGGATATGTAGTGTATAATGATCCAATTTCTGATGTAAAAATTCACGTCTGCTTTATTTTCAGGAATTTCTTGACCATAATGGAAAGAATCAGTCATTCACTACTAACTTCAATATTAAGCCGACCAAGAGTTCTGTCAACTATTGCCCAGAGGTTCCCAAGAATCGCATGTTCTCGACAGTCACAGGTTGGCAGCAGCTTTAATATATCTTTTTCATCTTCAACCTCTTTAGCCTCAGGATGTCTTTATAAAATTCTGGCTAATCCTAAATGATTACTGTGTACAGTACTGTTTATTCAACAAACAAAAGATGTCCATGAGGTGAAGAGTTGAACCTGATGGAATGTAGAGTTGAAATTTGTGAACTGAAGTGATAAAATAAGTAAAAATTTAAAATGAAGGTTTTGCATAGACAAAAATTCTTTATGATTGTACAAAAATATGGCTTTCTTACAACATGCAGCACTTGAGTATGATGCTATTATGGGTACCAACTCAACACAGCCAGGCTTAGGAAAGAGGTGCTGAAACAGTGTCTTTTACAGTATTAAGTAACCCAAACATTTTTTAACCTCTTAAGATGTGCATTTGCATTATATTTTATTAGGTGAGGTTATCTAAGCATCTGATCAGACCATTTCATAAGCATCTGATTAGACCATTTCAGTCTGAGATGCCTTCAGTTTCAGAACTGACCTGAGGGCACAACAGTTTTTGAATTGGCCCAAAATTAGGGACAGTTTAAACACCCATGTCATTTGTTTTAACCTGGTGATTTTAGCCCTTCTGAAGCTCTTTTCCTATAGCTTAAGGACAGAATCAGAAAATGTGATGAATCAACATCCTTTACATAGAACTTTATGACTAGCACCATATTTCAATGTTGATCTGTTCTTACACCTTAACATTCCAGACTGAAAGATGATAATTTCATGTGGATTTAAAGTGAACAAAGTATAGTTGTGTTGAATGGACCCTTCTCTTTCATCATGCTTCAATATGGCAGTCATTACTTGTGTAACTGCTAATGATAAAAGTGGGAAACACATTTGGTAACTGGATGAGAGAAAAACAGGTCTTTGCTAACCTAAAGTACAGTGCTTTATAAGTATGCCTGGAGTTAGTTGTTATACTCAATGGTCTGCATTTATTTGAAGACTTGTTAACTTGGAAATTGTACCTATAAATGCCACACATTATCATTATGCAGTATGTTATCACTGAATATATCTTTTTACAGAGAAACTTCACTACCTGTGTACCTCTAAATCATATCATCAGGCAGAGTAACGCACAGTTATTACGCACAGCAGCCTGGGGAAATCTAAACCGTGAATTTGCTGCTGTCACAAAGTTATTAGAGAGGTAAGTACTATGCATATCACTGTTATACATCATCTCAAATAGTGTAACCATGTGTGTGCTATATTAATATGTACTGAATAAATATTTTGATGGAAATAAACTTGCTCTCTGGACCTTACCTCATCCCACCTTGGAATGATGATGAATGTGCACAGTAAAACCTTTGTACAATATAACCATTCATGAACTACCCTTTTGTTAATCCAGAGAAACCAGTGATTACAACGTGCTTCAAAGTACTGTACGTTACCGTGTGAAATTTCTCTCATTATCAGAGCATTATCCATTTTTTTTCTTTCTTTCTTTTTCTTTTTTTTAGATGTAGACAAATGAAGTACAAAATAAGAAATTGCCAGGAAAAGCATATGCATCTGATAATAAAAGTAACGTAATGTTGACTGCATCACATTACCTGAGCCCAGCATTCTTCAGCTATTGCCACCTGGCTCCTCTGGCAGAAAGTGTTTTGAACTGACATAAATTACAAGCTTTCCTTCTGTGTTTTCATTAAAGTTATCCATTCAGCTTAATAGAAAGTTTGATCTCAAGTGTTTGGTATGAATATATTATACATGCACAGTTGAAATCCTGGGAAATGGATGCCAGTAAGGAGAAGCACTGTATCTGCTGTCATATGTAGAGCCATTTATGAGCTGCTGGCATATACAGTATAGTATAGTACAATATATATATATAATCTTGACTGACAGACCCTATGGAACACTGCATCATCTCTGAATAAGCTCTACTCTTGTGTTGTACAAAATTTGAAAAAGGGTGTTGGAGCAGGATGCCTTCTTGTGGTGGCAGTGATATAACCAGTCAGCTTCACTACCTGGTTACACAGATATCCCTCACCTCCCCCCTTGTCCCCCAAAAGGAGGATGGTAAGGGCAACTTCATTCACGTTTCAGATGAACTTCGGGCTGCTACTACTACTACTACTACTACTGCTGCTATTACTACTGCAACTACTACTACTACTATTACAACAAAAACCTTTGATATTACTTACATGGTCTTTGATTTTCAGATCTGGCATTTCTCGGTCAGAGCAAGTGTGTCTGTTGCGCCGTGCTCTCCACTCCTCTGCACCCCAGGCCAACCAGGGTGGCCGAGGGGGACCAGCAGGGGGAGGTGGAGGCAGCCAGGACGACAGCAGCAGCTCTGGGGGCGACGGTAATAAAAACAATGATAATGACGAGAAGAAGGGCATGTTGGCCAAGGCCGCACTTTGGATGCTGACTGCATATATGTTCATTGCTGTCATCTCTCTGCTCTTTCCCAGCAGCAACCAGCCAGAAGTCAGTATTCATTTATTCACTGCATTTATATGAGTAATATTCTTTTGACTCATAGTACAGTAAGCCTTCACGAATATTTTTTAGAAATTTTGCCATTTATCAACCAGTTTTAGTCTGAGTTGTCATTTCACACTTGCTAAGACATCCATGTGAAATTCAAATCTGTAAAAGTGCTCACAGTGGGAGTCTCTATAGAGTGAAGTCCCTGTACATGATTTGGTTAGTCTCTGTAACCAATCATGGCAATATGCAGTGCAAGTTTTATCAGTGTTCATTATTTCTCACTATATGCTGTTCTGTTTAAATCGTAACCTTAATGTTAAAACATGCCACTCTAACTGGTGCATAGCATTTTGCCAGTAGCCTACAGTTGGGATAGTTCAGCATTCACAGTCACGAATAATTTTAGACTCAACAAAACCAAAACCAGGTTGTGCTGAATTACCGAGGCTTTGTTGTACTTGAACATACTGTACTGTACATGTCAATCCATGTATGTTACTTCTCAGTCTCACTTTTGAAGTTTAAACTTTTATACCAGTATACTTTTATTACTGTACTTGAGCATACTAGATGTTTAAAATTTGTCTCTGAGGATGTTTCATTACATATGGTAGCAAAGAATGAATTGTGATAAAGGTACTACTGTAATAGCCTTCCTATTTTTATATCCCTGCTCTTTCCTGGCATGATAGATGGCACGATATGTATCATGGAATGAGTTTGTGCACCACATGCTGAGTCGGGGTGAGGTAGAGGAGGTGATCGTGCGGCCTGATCTTGATATTGTCACCATCATTCTCCACGAGGGTGCTGTCATTAAAGGCAAGAAGGTGTGTAATGATGCACTCTTCACAGCTTCAGTATACTACATAATAATAAACTCTGAATGTTTATTTTGGTTTTGGTATAAAGAATAATTATACCTTAAGGCTGTTATCATCATCATCATCGGCAAATCATCTGTGAGGGTACACCAGTAATGCGTATGGGTATTGGTGGGGTTGCATAAGGGCATGGGGTCCCATTCTTCTACTTCAGTTTATCAGAAATGCATACATGTCATTATTACATAACACTGATAAACTTACTTAGCAAAACATTACCTCAATTTTAAGTTAAGATCAGTGATGGGGAGAATGCATCAGCCTTCACCATTTTGCTGTTTGTGATCTGTAATTCCTTTCTGAGTCCCTCTTTCATATGTCACAAACTTTTCAAAATCCATGAATTAAAAAATGTTGTGCTCTCCTCCTCCCATGCATCTTCTAAAATCTCTACAGTACTTGCAAATTCCTGAAATCACCCAGTTCTTCACTTGTTACACTTTCAGATTTATATAAAGTTTTCAGTCACTTTCTTCAAAATGCATTACCACAGCAGACTTATTCCACAGTCATTTTTTGCACTTTGGTCACCTTTACTTTAAGACAGGGATACGTCCATAACCTTTTTCCACTCTGCTGGTAGTACTAATAATTCAAGTTGCCTGGCATGTTTCAGTATATGATTCAGTTATCCTCTTGCCACTACATTTTATCGTATGGACATGTGGATAGAGGAGGATAACATGGTAAAGAGGGCCACTTCCATGAACGTGGATAGGAGGGTACAAAGGGCTAAACCAAAGGAGACATGGAGGGAATTGCTGGATAAAGGCCTGCCATACACAAGGCTAATGAGAAAGGATGAAGGAAGCTGAAGACCATGGAAATTGTCATTAAGGGGTGAAAAAAATGCTGATATATGTATGCATGACCAAGACCTTAAAACATGTAAATGTAAATTTACTTATCTAATATTGCCTGTCTTTTCTTCATTATACAGTATGTTTATTTTGTTTTTGTCTGACATCTTCTCTTCCTCTTGTTCAGATGGACCAGCGTACGTTCCACATGAACATTGTAGATTTGAACCACTTTGAAGACCGTCTGCGAGAAGCTGAGGAGAAATTGGGCATCCGTTCTGGCCAAGGTGTGCCAGTGGTGTATGAACGTAGTGGAGACACAGCAGGACGGCTGCTAGCATCCATTATTGTTGTGGCCATTATTGTATCACTCTTGTCACGCAGCATGAACATCCGTGCCTCACTTGGCATGGAGGGAATGGTAAGTTGAAGTTGGCTTTCACTAACTTATATGAACAACATTTGCCCCATGACATATTTTTCCATAAGCTGGTGGTCTCATAGGTTAGGGTGCTCCAACTGTAAGGGCCCCATTGGAATTTAAACTCAAGGACTGGTCATGTGTTTTTTTTATCTTACATAATGCCAGTCAGGGTAGAGTAACTGGTCATTCTTGCCTTAAATGTCTGGACTGAGTAGCCTATCTCCGGAGCAATACTGGACTGGATGGCCAATAGATTATTCTTACTACTGCCAGGTGATTGTATTCAACTTAGACATGTGCACCTAGTAATCTATCTAACTATTGTCAGACGCCATAATCCTGCAAGGGGTGGCCATTTGACTAAGTTATTTGTTTTACGGGGAGGGGCACTAACCCTTCACCAACCCACTTCTTGACACATAGGGAGCACATATGGTTTGGTTATATGGTTACCACCCAGCGTTGTAAATGGTTTCTTGGCTTACAAGAAACCATTTGCCTTGCCACTCAATGTAAAGCCACCTGTAAAGGAAAGAAAAGCAATAAGAAGTGACAGGAAAGATGGGAGAAATAGGAAAAGAGGAGGGCAAGCACAGAAAAAGAATGATAAAGGCTAAGGAAGAAGTAGGCAGCACTACATCAAGTGAGTGGATGGTGGTCGCCACCTCCTACCAATACACCTAGTAATGAAAGGGTTAATTCTGGCTGTTTTTTTACCCTTCCATTTGGAAAGTTCTCTCCCTTGCAAAATAAAACTGTTTGGGAATAGCAAAAATAAAAACATGTTACTTTATTTACCTCAGAAAAGTTGGGTGTCATTGTGTTTTATTTTTGCTACCAACAGATGATTTTATTCCAGCTTGATGAAACTTTTTGAATGGAGAGTTTGATTTAGCCTTTATCAACCCTTCCAGTGAGTAGGGCTATTCCCAAGCTGAATTATCTGGAGGAATGAAAAATTAGCCTGTGAAATACATCCTCTGATTCAGTTTGAAGTGTCAGTTAAGCTGAATAACACCATTGGGAGTTGCAAGAATACAGGGAAAAAATTACAGTGTTAAAGAGGTAATTAATCCTTTTTCAGTTGCTATATTTACAGAAGTACGGTAAATGGATTGAAGGCTGTTTATTCCCCTCAGACTAGAAAATTTCTGTTAAACTGAATACTGTAAAACCATATTGAAGGGGTTGACATTCTGGCTTCTGTGGCTCACCATATTAAACACAGTACTTTGGTTAATGTTCCTGTAAGAGGATTAAAGGAGACAGTGTTTAATACTCAGGCTCCTGTGACTCATATCCAGTTGAATACTTTGAAATCACCCACATTTTACCTCAAAAAATACTGTACTTGAGCTGATATAATCACAAGAAGTTTTTTAATAATTTTTTTTTGTTTTGGTATTCACAGAGACATATAATCTGTCAGCCCCAAAAAAAACAGCATTAACAGAGTAGATGCTGCCATGAAATTGTTAAACTACTACTTTTTCATTCTTCCTTTCACAGAGACAGATGACACGTGCCAAGTTCACAATCATCGACCCACTTCTGCCTGGGTCTGGCCGAGGGGTGAAGTTTTCTGATGTGGCGGGGGCAAAGGAAGCCAAACAAGAGGTGATGGAGTTTGTGGACTTCCTAAAGGCACCTGACAAGTACAGGCTGCTCGGAGCAAAGGTGATTTATGCTTGGGTGTAGATACAGTACATTAAGTTCTTGTCATATGTCAGTTGCGTGTTCCAAAATGTTACAGCTTTTCCATACACTTGTTGTTGTTGTTTTTCTCTACCCATCTGTCGAGCCAAGCAGACCCATTGACCACAGGCCATTAGCTGCCTTTCTGTGGCAGACAGTGCCTCACCAAGGTCAGAACAGGGTCCTTCCACAAGGCAAAGTGCAGGGAAACTGGAGGAGGCATAGTTCCCAAGAGATGAACGGTGTTTAGGAGATATAATTGAGTAGCAGTCTCAGCCCAAGTTAATAAAAACATAATCATTATATTGAAGAGGATAATGTTAAGTGCCTGTTGCTGTTGGCAGGTACCAAAAGGAGCGCTGCTGTTGGGTCCACCCGGGTGTGGCAAAACACTGCTGGCTAAGGCTGTGGCAACCGAGGGTCAGGTACCGTTCTTAGCCATGAATGGGTCAGAGTTCATCGAGATGATCGGTGGACTTGGTGCTGCAAGAGTCAGGTGGGAGACTCCTTCCTACTGTTGAAATTTTATGGCTGTATCATTAAACTTATGTGCGCAAAGAAGCAGTCCCTTAATTTCCTGTGTTAATGGAATGCCAGTTGATGGAGTGGGATGCCATCACATGTTGGTAATGATCTAACCAGGCAGCTTCAATATGTTAGCTGGGCATTTTCAGTCTCCATTAATACAAACATCCCTCATCTCCCTTCTGGTCCCTCTAAAGGAGGATATTGTGCTACAGCAGGACAGCTTGTACCTGTAGTCCACTGGGTTTATGTTCAGATGAGGCTGGGACCCCTACTGTCTACTAGTGCCTCCACAAGTGAAAGGGCATGTGAAAGATATATTTAACCCTTCAAGTTTGAAATGTTTGTCCTAAGTTGCATAAAATTGATAGGCAGCAGCAAGAATAAGATGTAAAATGTCACTTTCCTTACCCCCACATCTTAGGGACTTGTTCAAAGAGGCAAAAAAGCGAGCCCCCTGCATCATCTACATCGACGAATTAGACGCCATTGGACGCCAGAGGTCTAGTGGCCAAGGCAACTTTGATGGCAGTTCTGGAGAATCTGAGCAAACCTTAAACCAGCTTCTTGTGGAGATGGATGGCATTGGCTCCAAGGAAGGGGTGGTGCTGCTGGCATCCACAAACAGGCTTGATATTTTGGACAAGGTAGGCACTTTGGCAGGTATTCTCGTCAGTTAAGAAAGCTTCCTAAGTAGTTCATTTTGTTCATTATACCTTACTCTCCTCTTGTGTGTTAAATAAATCATTGCAATATCTCCATACTATTCATCAACAACTTACAAAAGTATATTAGCCCACCATATCCAAATATAAATTGTGAAGGAGTAGATGATAGGGAGCCCTATTACCCTCAGTATACATATTCCATACAGATCTTACAACTGAACCAATTATCCTCTTCACCACTCTGTTTTTCCTATACTATTTTGTTACTCTCTGAAAGTATCCATAACACGGGCATCTGGGGGAGTAGGTGGCTCACAAATGACTCTGCTTAAAACTTAAATCACGAAGGGAATGGCAGGCTCCCATTTTTTTCATGATTTTTAACTGTATAACAAAGACAGAACCTAGTTTTAACATTCACCTGTGTTTATCATAGCTGACTGCACTCTGTAATGTAGGATGCCGGTCATCACTACTTTCCCACATTCCTTCATTCTTGTCATAACATTTTGTCTTTTTTGTTATTCTTGTTACCTGTCATGCTTTCTCTTTTCATTCATCCCTTCTTTCCTTGCTTCCAGTCATCACTTTCTCTTTTCCTTTATCCAGGCACTGTTGCGACCAGGGAGATTCGACCGTCACATCATCATGGATCTTCCCAACCTAGAGGAACGTCGTGAGATCTTTGAACACCATCTCCGAGCCATAGTCCTTGAGAAACCCGCCAGCTACTACTCTCGCAGGATGGCTTCTCTCACCCTGGGCTTCAGTGGTGTGTGCTGACTAAAGGCTTGCTACTGACAGGGCATATGTTGTGAAACCTGGTTATGCATTGGATTTAATGTGAGAATATGCATTTCATCAATCCAAGGGCATAATTTTTGTGTGTATTTTATTTATCATTATCATTATTTTTTCTCCTTACTAACAGCTTGACACCAGACTACTTTATTCAGCTTTGGAGGGCACTTTACTAGTTGAGGGGTTGATGAGGGCTATACCCAGCCCCTCCAGTTCAAGAATTCTCTCGAGCATAATAAAAACTTCTCATGATAGGCAGAAGAGGCTACAATACGTAATCTCTATAGTTAGATGCCCAGTACCAGTTAAATAGTGTAGCTGCCAGTGCAACCATTTTGGGTGAGTACACAGTCTACATTGCACTTCCAACACATCCCATCATTGTTGTGTATAGGCAGAATAGTTACTGCAACTTTTTTGGTGTTTGTTGCTCCAAGGAGGAATTTCCAGCTCCACGTATTTACACATTATCTTGTGCAGTTTCATCATCATCATTTCTTCTTGAATTCAACTTCTGAGTGTGGGTTTTCTGTTGAATGGGTGTCACCATTTACTTAGACAAAGAAGCTGGTATCCTTCATGCTGAGAATTGTAAAACCATCACCTTTGTGGTGAGATAAATACACTCTGCATAGATGAGTGTTCAAAGATAGTCAAAAAAGTGTCAGTCAAATTTTTCTCACAGAAGTACAAGAGGAAGGAGAGCAGAAATGCAAGGAAGGAATTGAAAGAAATGGATGGCTTAGACATGGATGGTGATGCAGGGCAGGGGGAGTACTGGACATCCAGTGAAGACAGGCATAATAATAGGGTGAAGTATTTATGATGGGAAGATTTCTTAGAGTTTTTCTTGAAATTAAGTGGTGGGGGTTGAGAAGTGGGCAGGGTGAAGAGAGAGGAGTGGGAAGGATGGCCTGGGATATTGTAGTATGGGACGGGAGAGAGGGAGTACCCCATGTAAAGGTGGGCATTATAAAGTGAGTGTTACTGGTAAGGTGTAGTATATAATAAAGCAAGTTTAACAAAGTACTACAAGAAGAAAATGTACATCATTCTCATCTCATATACTGTACTGTACCTTCCATCGAGCAGTGCAGGTAAAGTGGTAAGTACGATAAACAAGACTACAGCAATAGTTGTAAGAAATTCAGTGACTGCATAAGGTAGTTGAATGTGCAGGATATGGAAAACTGAGATGATACATTTCTCTCCTCTAGGCCAGGTCCACCTTACAGCGAGCTCAGCTGTTAGTGGCTTTTGACACTGCACCTGATTGCGAACTTAACACCTTCCAACATTCATGTTACTCGCCCAAGCTATATCCATCCATCATCCAATCTTTGTTTTCCAAGCAAGGTAAGGGACTTCGGGCTAGGCCATTCAGTCCAAACATATAAGGCAAGTTGGGCCAGATGCTCAGCCCTCAGGGACATTACAGGTATATCAGCAATAAACCCCAACCACCCCTGTGAATAAGACCCCATGGGCCATATCTGGTTGAAACGACACCAGGCATTTAAGTATAGTAATCTCATTTCTGTGCATTCACCTGTATATATCTATTAACCATTTATCTGTCTCGCCTTCCTTCACTCAGGTGCCGATATTGCTAATGTTGTGAACGAAGCGGCACTTCACGCAGCACGTTATGGCAAAAGAGTTGTAACTGCCCCTGACCTGGAGTATGCTGTGGAGCGGGTTGTGGGTGGCACAGAGAAGAGGTCACAGGTGAGTGCAGGTGGATGATGGTAAACTCAGATGGATTAACTGTTTGACTAACATGAGTGTATGCCTTATAACCTGAATGTGGTTGAACTATATCCTTTTTACACTGACTTAGTCTCAAATTGCCATCTCCTCCTGGATTGCCAAGATGTAACAGCAGATTAGCATTAGAATATGACGGTCTGGAAGAAGTGCAGTGGAAAGCACATAGAGCTACAGTATTGTCATCGTCTCCCACTGGGTTATTAACCCGATTGTTGCTACATACATCATATGAAGAATAGCGTGCGACTGCTACGTACATCATATGATCAAGCTTCTTTTTTTCTTCTTCTTTCCCCCCCCCCTTTTTTTTTAAGGCACGCTACATTTTTCACCCAAAAGTTCATAAACCACGGCCAAACTAAGGTAAATATTGAACTCATATTTGGTTTTCCTATTCTTTCCCATGCACTCTTTCATTTATAAGAACAAAAATTATTTTTGTGAAAAAGAAAAACAAAATCCCATTTTGTTTGTGTGTGGGTTGGGGGGGTCAACCACGAAACCTAATGCAGCAGTTAGTGGGTTAAACAAGCTGCAGAAGGATAAACATCTGGGCCAAATTAGAGTAAAAACAGCAGCAGGGAGCCACGTACATCGGATATCCCCTGATAATTTTTTAAGCATTTCGTCCACCACTTCAGGTTCCTGTGATTTTTTTTTTCTTTTTTTTTTAGGGGGAGGGGAGTTTTTACATGAGAACCCATTGAACAGCAGAAATTTGTCCATGATCATAGTACAGTAAAACCTCAATATAACGGACTTCAGTAGACCAGAATTCACTTTTATCGGACTTGAGGAGCTACCGGACTAAAGTCCTATATATCGGAAAAAGTCCGATATAGCCAGAAAGCAGTCCGGACTGCCTGACAACTTCAGCTATGTTCACCACAATAAGACAAGTAAAAGACATGTTTTTCAGTGCACAGTACAGTATTACTATACCATCTGATTAATGTAGTGAAGGTATAACACAGTACAATACTGCAATGGTGGTGAAAACGACTGATGCAATCCTGACTAATGTCTGATATATCGGAAAAAGTCCGGATTAGCAGGGGTAAGTCCAGATGTCGTTTTTATCGGAAAATCGCATATTTCGGACTGGCCTGAGCCCCAATTAGTCCGTTATAGTGAGGTCTTACTGTAGTGAAAATAGTGAGCATGCCTCTGTAATAAAATTGAAGAAAGTACTTGATGGACATTAAACGAGCAAAAAAGTGAGGGATACTGATGGGAAGGAAAGCAGTAGAGTATGAGAGGTAATACATTATTGGTATAGAATTTCTTGCATGATATCATCTTGCTTCGTCACCAGGCACTGTCCCCTGAGGAGCGTCGTGTGGTGGCGTACCATGAGAGTGGTCATGCACTCATTGGCTGGCTGCTGGAACACACAGATGCTCTTCTAAAAGTCACCATCGTCCCCCGCACCAACCAGGCCCTTGGCTTTGCTCAGTATGTGCCCAAGGACCAAAAGCTTTACACTCAGCAGGAGGTGGGTGCTGTGGGTCTCAGAGAAGGAGGGAATCCAAAGGGAATATGTGGATATTCACGAGTACCATAACTGTTGCCTTCATGACACAAGTGATTATGCATACACGTACAGTGTTCTGTAGCATTTTCTGTGCAACTATCACTTTGTTTATTTACTGTATGTTGATCAAATTGGGATAATTCATTTTAAACTTTTGTCTGACAAGTTGGCAGTTCTCTGCCTTTTCATGCATGGCTAAGGAACTGACTTTCCCTGTTTGGAGGAAGTGGATGTATCCAGTACTGGCCAGGAGTTGGTGGTCCCAGCTGAGGTGAAAGAGAGAGCCTAAGTTGATGAAAGGCATCAGAAGGTGTCACTTTTGATGAGTTTATGGGAATGGTTTATTGCCACATGAGGGAGACATCACACACATTTTCTTTCAGTGGTTGCACAGAACTGTAACCTTTGACTCCAGAGTTTGTGCCTCCCCTCACCCCCCTCGGGGAGGTGAGAGTCTTAACAGTTAGCTTCCTGTGGGTGCCTTCAATGAGTTTGTTTGGGGGAAAATGAGTTTTTAGCATAGCAAACCCCACCCACCTAACCCCTTATCCTAACCCGGAACACCAAGACTGTACTTTCATGGCTCAGATATGAAGATGTTAACTTTAAGCAGTTTGTATGCTAAGACAAAGTGAGGTATGGCAGCTCAGAAACCAAAAGAATTGACAGAATTGAATGAGTAGTTTTGTAGTAACAGACACATTACATGGCTTCAAAATTTCAACCATGGCTCTGTTTTATGCAGTTGGTGTCAAGATTCACCTTTATTGTCCTGTAAACTGGAGTGAGGTTTTCAAAGTTTTGCTGGGTGATTGAATAAATACCAGTGAAAGGAGTATCATACTGTATGGCAGTGAAACATGAGGTGTACAAGAGGATGCAGTGAGACTGAAAGGAAACTACTGTGTATGAGAAGGATCCTGTGCATATGTGACATAAAGCTGGATGACAGGACAGCCTTAGAAGAGCTGAGAAGGTGGCTAGGTGTGAAAAGCATTAGGATAGAGGTAGAAGGGAGAACAGATGGTTTGAACATATTGAGGGATGGGCCAGGGGAACTTGATGATAGGTGCAGAATAAAACAGGTGCTGGGCAATTGATGGAGAGAGAGACTGGGGAAGACATGAGATGAAATGGTGTTTGCTGACAGATCTACAGATATTACTAGAGAGTTGGTGCAGATCAGAGCAAGGTGGAGGAGTGCTATCAAGTGAAACTGCATGAGCTATGTTACTGTTGCACACTGAAAACAGATGTAAACCCATAAATGATGATAAATTATAATTCTCCATTAGTGTATACTGTAGCATCTGTATCATATCCACCCCATGTAAGAGGAAATGGGAACAGGCTGATGAATTTATATGATACATTAGAAGACAGTAACCTTAGTAATTAAGAATCAGAAAATCACAATAGTCTTTCACTATCATCCTGTCCTTTTTTCCTACCTAAACATGAGTGAGACCATCAACAAACTACATTTGTATTGTAAAAATGTAATGTTATGAGAAAATTTAATTGATGCTGATATTTCAGATATTTGAGAAGATGTGCATGGCGCTGGGAGGCCGTGTTGCTGAGAGTCTAGTGTTCAACAAAGTCACTACGGGTGCTCAGAATGATTTAGAGAAAGTCACTAAAATGGCATATGCTCAGGTATGATTATTTATTCAGGGCGATAAAATACAGTAAGAAATATCGAAGGGGAAACTGAAGGAGTGTGGAGGAAACCATGAGTGTGGAGGAAACCATGAGTGTGGAGGAAAATCATGAGTGTGGAGAAAAAATCATAAGTGTGGAGGAAAATCATGAGTGTGGAGGAAACCATGAGTGTGGAGGAAAACCATGAAAGTGAAGTTAGCTAAGATCTCTGTACCCTTTTTACTCTGACCTGGCCTAAAATTGTCATCTCCTCATCTTGAATTCTGAGTTGTAACAGTAGATTAACACTGCAACGTGATGCTAGTCACAAAGAAGTGCTGTGAAAAATACTTTAGAGCTTTAGTATTATCTTTTTCTGCAATTGAGCAATATGAAAAAAGCTGCAAAAGGGTGAAAATCCAGCCTAAGTTAAGGTAAAAAGAATATAATATGAAAAATGCTAAATCAGGGGCAAGTTAAGGTAAATATATGAAAAACTCAAAGAAAATTTAACCTATTTGGTCAGATGAAGTACTTTTTATTTTATTCTTGGTCCAGCCAGATAATTTTATTCAACTTTGGAGTCTTTTTCAAACTGGATGGAGTTGAATACAGCCACTGTTAACTCCTTCACTATCAGAGGTCTGTCCAGAGGTAACAAAAATCATCAGGTGGTAGGAAGAATTAAAAGAAAAAAAAATGGGACTGAAGGGGGGAGACCAAAGATGAGATGGAGTGGAGAGGTACATAAGAGACAGGGCAACATGAAGGTGATTTGTTTGTGGCCACCCCTTATGGGATTAAGGCATGTGGCTATAGATAGACTGATACATACATAGAGTAAAGGAGTTAAATCCTTTTATCATTTCCCTTACAGGTGAGGTCATTTGGGTTCAATGAGACAGTGGGTCAAGTGTCATTCCCTGAGGAGGAGACCAGAGAGATGGGGCGACGGCCATATTCACAGAAGCTGGCAGCCAGCATAGATGACGAAGCATCACGGCTAATTTTTGCAGCATACAAAAAGACGGAGGAAGTTTTAAAGTCAAATATTGACAAGTTAAAGCTGGTAAGACACAGCAGGATTCCATTTACCTTTGGCCCAAATATACTGTAGTTAGTCCTCATTTTAAAGTTCTTTCACTGTAACGTTATTATGTCGGGGACATGTGTGCTGGAGGTGGGGCTAAGGTAAGGAGTGGATGGAGGAAGTTGAGCTGTTGCCTCTCCTAACACTGAGAGGGTTCTTCCTCCATGCTTAGGGATCTTTGTATGTGGCATGTGTTATGAGTGTAATGTTGTATGGTGGCAAGACCTGGGCAGTAAAGGAAGAGGTTATTCACAGGCTCAGACATGCAGAAATGACAGTGATTAGATGATGTGTAGTGCATCCTTGAATTTGAGGCCTGGGGGGATAGAATTACTATTGAAGAGTTGAGAGGAAGGATGGGACTGAGTACTCCAGTATTGTTGTGATGAGGAGGGGTAGATTGAGATGGTTTGGGCATGTTGAGAGGATGGAAGATGACAGCTGGATGCAGAAGGAGAGAAATGTGAACAGTGGGGGTAGGATTGCAAGAGGCAGACCAAAAAAGACCTGGGATGAGGTCATAGAGTGTGACCTCAGGAATAAGGGACTGAATAGGGAGGCTGTGGAGAGCTGCCATTAGGTGACCAAGTATGCAAAAATGTTAGAGCCTTTATAAATGATACAATACAATTATCAAACTCAGCTGGAGCCATGGTTTGCACTCTTTGGGTTAAATGAAACATCTCTTTTGACCTGACATCTTTTTCCCACTCAAGGTAAGGTTTAAAAAAAAAGAAAAAAAAAAGAAAAAAAACTGTATGCCAAGTTAAATGGGCCACACACTCATTAACTCATCATTCAAACCCATAAACTCCTGACTCCATCTAACAGGCATAACCAACCACACTGATGCACTTTTCATTACGGTATCTTACAGTTGAGTTCGTCCAGTGACTATCATATCACTGGGTAAGAACAGGGTAGCCAGACCCTTGTCATACATCCCTCTGAATAAGAATTCTCCCAGCTAGCTTGATCTGCAAGTTTCTTAGCCTCATCAGCCTTCGTACATCACACACACATTTACCTAATTATCTACTGGGTATCCACCTTTTTGGCCTACAACACCTTTCACATTCAAACTCCCTCAGTACACATTTTTCACCACCCAGTTGACAGTCTTTACAATCAAGTGTTTATTGATATCACTGCATGCATGGTGAAATGGGCAAGACACACATTCACTTAACATTTAGACCTCCAAAATCCAAGCTTTTATCTCAATCCTGGCTCTATCTCAAAGGTCTCACTGCTGAATTGAATGTATTTGTTATGTATATATTGTATTTGTATGTATTGTGATGTATTTTTTGATGTATTTTGTAAATTTGTATTTTGATGATGATACATTGTTTACCCACAGCTGGCAGAAGCACTATTACAGAAGGAGACACTGAACTACGATGATGTTGAGGCCATTCTCGGACCCATGCCATATGACAAGAAAGTGGTGATTGAGCCATTGCAGTTCGAGGGAGAGATAAATCGCTGGAAGGAGGCAGGAAAGAATACCTGAAGGGGAGCTTGTTAGGACTATTGATGGTTTAATATTTATAGAAAGACTGGCTTCATGTACTGTACTTAGTTGGTGAATATATATACACACTGTACAGTGAGTCCTTGTTATAAGCATTTTCTGTGTTTTTTTTACCATTATGTTATCAGTAAAATACAGTATATAATGCTGTCTGTTAAGTTCCATTGCTACCTGTGTTATAAAGCTGATTTGCGAGTTTCCTTGAGCTTACACTACCAGTTGTAAAAGAGGAGTAAAGGAAGATATTATGAAACTGAAACCATACATGAGATTGACGTGATGCAAATATGGAGTAGAACTGGATGATGGGATATCCTTGGAAGGGGTGAAATAATGAATGGGAGTGGAAAACAGCAGTAGAAAGGAGACTGAGATGGTTTGGCCACATTGAGAGGATGGACCAATGAAATACTGGTTGCAAAGGTGTTGAAGCATAGATGTACAAGACCAATGGTGAGAAAGACTGAGGAAGACATGGGACAAGGTGGTGTGTGTGTGTGTGTGTGTGTGTGTGTGTGCTGACTTTAGATGCAGAGGTATTAATAGAAGGCTGGTACAGAACAGACTGAGGTGGAGGAGGCCCTGTCTGTCTCATGCTAGATGGAAAAATAAAAACTTAAGATGATGACAAAGATGATAATGATGTGTGGAAAAGTTTGAAACAGAATCATATCCCTACTTTATAAAGAGGACTGACTGTATACTATTTCCCCCCCCCCTCATGGAACTGTTGTACTCTCACAATTGGAATACAGAGTCGTGATTGCATGAAATTCAGTGAGTCCTAGTTATGAAGTAGGAATGAGTCTCCTTGGTTACTAGGCAAATTAACCCTCCTCTCCAACAACACCAGGCCATTAACTGAGTTGAAAGGGGTTGGGGTCTTTGTCAAATGAAAACAGACAGACTACAGTATTCCTCCAGCTTTGACAGACTACCATGACTGTGGTGAATTATGACAATTTCAGGTAGAAATTATCTAATATGGTGATGCCTTATTGGATGGATTTATATTATTATTAAAATGTTCAATGCTGTATAGTTGTACATACCAGTAATATCTGTATAAGAAAATAATTATATGTTCTTTAAAATCGTACTTGGTGCCCTCATTGCCCATTTTCAAGAACTGCCTTATGCCCGAGATAATACCTATTCCCTAATCTCCTCTCTGCTATATCTTTTTTATTTTCACTTTGCTACCACCAGTTAATTTACCAACATCAAGGTGGACCTATAGTATACTCCTTTTACTATGACGTGACCTAAAACTGTCATCTCTCCATCTTGAATGCTAAGCTGTAACTAGAGACAAACACTAGACCATGATGCTTGTAATAAAGAAGCGCTTTGGGAATGATGTAGAGTCATATCACTGTCTTTTTCTGCCACTGAGCTATGTGGGATAGGCTACATGAAGGATGAAAATCTAGGGCAGGTTAATGTAAAAGAACTGTAGTGAAGGGGTTATTGAAGTCTATATAACCCATCCAATTTGAAACGTCTTTCCAAGGCTGAGTAAAATTACTCGTACCCGACTAACAAGAATAAAATATACCAATGGACTGAAGAGGTTAACTTCTTCGGAGTGATGATGGTTTTTACATCATTTTTGCTGCCACCACATGATATAATTCAGATCAAAGGAAATGCCTTGTATAGAAGTGCATTAGAAACAATACTATCAGAAAATATAAATCATCTAAACCAGTGGTTCTTAAGCTTTTCACTACCATGCCCCCTCTAGTAGTTGGTCCTTTCCTCCACCCCCCCCTTGTGCATCTTCAACCAAATTGATAAAATTCCCTCCAAGATTTCAAGGAAAAACTGAAAAAATGGATGTTTTTAGTCTTTCTACTGAGCGTGAATTCTGTGCAAACAATACACCCAGCATATTTAATGAGGTTACTCTCTTACTAATTTAATGAGATACTTGACTCTGTTTCTTAGCTACCAGAACTTGAATGCGTGGTCGAATGCCAGAGGGTGCACAACGTAAGTCCCCTTCAGCATTCAGCCGGTTTCTGTACTTGGTCTTGACGGCAATCAGCATGAAAAATGCGCTTCACAAAGATACGTGGATGCAAACATTGTCAGAATCCGAAGAGCTTGATGTGAAATCAGAGGGTAAACAGGAAGGTACTTGACCCAGAACGTCTCAAGATCCAGTTCTTTGAAGTCTTCCTCAGCTGAGGAGTTGAATTTCAACTCAAGAAAATACTCTTGCACTTCATCCAAAACATCAGCTACCCCACATTGAAATGGGTTCCTGATGAATTTTCATGTTTCACGCTTCTCGTCTATATCTGGGAAGTATCTGATTAATTCTGCTTTCAAGTCACTCAGATGAGTGATTATTATTATTACTGTTATTAGTTTCAAACTCCGATTCAAGGTAAATGTGAATGAAAGCAGAATCCAAGTTACTAAAACTGGCTGTATTTCCATCCTGAATTCATCTCCAGAAGTCGAGTTCGGCCTTGTAGGCTTGAATGGTGTCGTGGTGCATAATGATGTTGATGTTTTCCCTTGTAGTTTAAGGCTGATTGTACTCAGCGTTTCGAAGATGTCCACCAGGTAAGATAGAGATAGCAGAAAGCCTTCAGACTTGACCTTGTCGTGGAGCTCTGCTTTCTGCTCTGAATCTAGAAGTATTATTACTACTTCTCGTAGTTCATAAAGCCGTCCAAGCATATTTTGTATTTCACAATCACCTTGATATTTGCCATGCTCATGTTAAGAGAAACACAAAAATAATTAGAGAAATTCCTACTTTTTCCCCAGGGTTCACGCCCCCCCTGGAATTTACTCACGCCCCCCAGGTTAAGAACCTCTGATCTAAACAGTGGTGAGAATGAAATTTTTTAAAGAGTAAAAAGTGTCACTCTATACAAGATCTTCCAGAATATTTTAACTGAATAAAACCCACTTATCATGCCAGTGTTTCAGTGATTGGTCCCATATTTTGACTGTATTAGTTTTATTATTACCAGACTCTACACTGAGTGACAAGCCAAATGGTTTCCTGTACACCAGGAAACCACTTACTACGCTGGGTGGTAACCATATAACCAAAATGGCATCTGATGGTTCTGTGGGTAATTGCGGTGCTCTCAGTCAGACTGACCCAGTGAAGGTTTATATCCACGGGGTGATTGGGGTTTATTGCTCACATAATGCCATTCAGGGATGAGTGAGGCTGGTCACTCTCATCTTAAATGTCAGGACCAAACTGCCTAACCCCGGGCTCCTACGCTCCTCTGTGGAGCGACATAGGACTGGATAATGAATGAATGGAAAAAAAAAAAAATGGAACTGGGCCACTCTTACAACTTGAACACCAAATTATGGTTGCATGAAATTTGGCATGCCTTAGTTCTGAAGTAGGAATGAGTCTCCTTGGGTACTGTATTACCGATGCCCACCATAACCCGGTATAAAAATGCCACCTCTCCATTCTGAATGATGAGCTGTAACAAGATTAATGCTAAAATATTGTTCAGATCTTGAAGAAGTGCAATGAAAAGGATGTTGTGCCATTATTTTGGCTTCTTATGCCACTGGCCAATTTAAAATATGCTGCAAAAGGACGAAAATCTCTGCCAAGCTATGGTGGGCAAATTAGTCCAATCAACCCTGCAATCTGATTACATTTGGCTATCAAATAAGCTGAAAAGAGTTAAGGATGTTCATCCAGCTAGAACAAATACTCTTATGCATGGTGATGACAGTGTTAAGTGCTTTGTCCTTCCTACGATACTTCCACTACCCCCTAATGGAGGAAAATGGCAAGTTTTGAAATAAAACCTATCTATAAGTCCTACAAACGTAGTGCTCTGGGAACTACTGTTCTCCTCCAAAGCTGGTCCCTGGCCCTAGGTACTGTAACTCACTAAGCAGAGCAGAAAAACATCAGTGAAAAATCATCTGTGAGAAAGCTTATACAGCTTTACATGAACCTCCTGTATTGGCTGAGTTGGCCAAACAGGATGTTCAAATGTAGTGCTGTAGCCCTTGGTGATGCCTGACTGTTTGTGAAGTACTGTACTGTATTCTAATCCAAACACCATGGCAAAGTCTGCCCAGAGGAGGTGGCTCTGAAGTTTTACCCTTTTGTGACCTATACAGCCTCATGTGTGTGCCTTTTGGAGTGTATCACAACTTCTTGTTATATAAGAAACCTCATGAATCAGTAGTGAGCTCCATTTCTTATTTGGTTTATGTTTTTTTCTTTTTCCCCTTGTAACAGCAGCCTTTTTCCTTTGCCTCCTTTCTTCAGGTTCTTGGAGCCTCATTTGTTTACTTTTCCACTTTTCTGTTTAATCTGCCTTTTATTTACTGTATTATGTTTTTTAATGTGTTTAGGTCACTGCTCTGAGATCTCCTTCTGTGCATGTGAGCTGGTGTCAGCATGATCTTCCTTGTGTACCATGTTGCCCTTGCCTTTAATGTTCCTCCTGTTGGTACTGGTCCAGCAAAGGGAGGGGTAGGGTAAAGCATCCTGTCCCACTGTCTTCCCACTGGTGACGTATTCTTCCTAATCGTATGCCCCTCACTCCTGTGCATGGAATATACAACCCCAGGGCTGACCTAGAAACTTGATTACAGAGTATCATTTTTCCATGGTTGAATCTATGTGCTGGTCACCAACCTGTTGCTTAGCCATGCTCAGCTACTCTTCAGCTGGTACACGTTGTAAAAGTTCAGCCTAGGCTTTGCTGCTCCACACAACTCGGATACTATAAGTGCCATCTCATCTGTTCCTCCAACTCAGTGGTACCTGAGGCAAAATGTCTCTCTTGTCATCTGCCCTGCCCTTAGAAACATCCAACTGTAAACCAACCCTCTCTCGGTTTCCTTACTGTCAAGATGGTAACCAGGGCACTTCACATCAAGGATGGTCCATTTCTCACCAAAGAATAGTCCCAATTACGGCCCCCATCAAGGGCATGCCACAGCCACATTCAGAAGAGATCCAACAGGAACAGCCATTAGTGACACACTTTGCACTATCCTGCCCTCCTTTTAGATATTGCCCATCTTTCTGCCTTGTGGCACTTCAGGCAATACGACTCTCAAACTCAGTCCTATTTCACATCCTCTGTTGCCTTGTCATTTGAGATTTTCTCAGAGGCATGCCATCCCACCTCTCCCCAGTGACAATATAGGACTGGACTTCTGTCTGGGTCATGTTGCCCCAGAGATATCTATCTTTAAACACCCAGTCTAGATGAAGCACCCTGGTTCTCTAGTTCAGCCTGCCACCCTTCACTGTCCACTCTGAGCCTTGGTCAGAAAACAACCCACCATGTTAGGATAACATGCATGGCTATTGTCTTCTTGGGACATGTGAGGTCCAGATAAGGTTTTCTCAAAATAAATAAATTCTCACTTCTTTCTCCAGTAAGACTTGTTCCTATGTGGCCTCCCTAAAAGTGTCAATGCTTAACAGAAAGATGCCAGGTCCTTTCATGCATTATTATTATTTTCCATCTTTCAGTGTAAGGCCAACCCCAGCCACCTGGATTTCAACATTACAGGTACAGCACTGTAAACTCCTGCGATACCAAACCTTGCTGACCCAAAGTTAACCACCTGGACCTTGCTGAGTAAACTGTTGGTTCAAGAAGGTGACATTATGGCTGACCAAACAACTACGGTACATGAGCAACAGTAAATAAAAGCCTTTTTTTTTCTCTCATTCTGTAGTGTAATACTGATTGAAAAAACAGTATTAAATCTTTACCTTTCCATTATCAAGGTACAGTAAATGCCAAAAGAATATGGAAATACTGTACAGTGGTATGAATATGTCCTTCTGCTGGATATCCACCAAACAAAATTTAGTAGAGTACAGTACATACCTAACGTGGCTTCATTTTAGCCCCACTACTGACCACCAGATATAAGAAGCTGATGGATGTAACACCACTCTCACCTAATCAATCTGTGAAACTGATGGCTTACTGTGCCATAAAATTATAGCCCCTCTCCTTAACTGAAGCAGTGTTAAGCTGATCCCAACACTTCCACTTCACTTTTGCATGGTGGACTTCACCTTTCTTCCTAACATGCTTCCACTCCTCTCTCCACAGCATTATCATCTTCAGCACCTTGTTCCCTCCTAAGAACTCCCCTGAATTGGGATGGCCAAGACAGAACTGCCTCTAGGATGCTTTACCTTCACATACCTCTCCCGTCAAACACTTTTCTCTTTTCCTTTCCTTTCAATATACTATGCCATTCTCTTAGGGTCTGTTTCATGCAACATCACCAATGATCCTTTTTTCAAAAACTTTTTTTTTTTGTCATCCTATCTATGCATATTTTTACATCCACACCATTTCAGTGTAATCTTTTTTATCCACAAGCAAGTTACATCTCACTTCTACTGCTCTTCTTCCATTTTATAACACTCATACTTCACTATTACACTCGTGCCATCCATTCTCTACATGCCTGCAGCTGCAGCTGTTCTGAGAAAAGTGACTGCTCTTGCTTGCAAACTAGAAAATTCTGTCACTCACTGCCCAAGGTCATTCACACACAAGTGTAGGCAATACTGTATAATACTTTCATTCAGGCATTTCTTAACTTCCATACCAACCATCTTACCCTTCAAAACACAACCAAACACTCCAATTACTCTTCTCCCTTGAAATGATCTTTCTCTTTTATCTTGCACTCCCATTTTGCCATCTTTAGATTATGTAGCTCTCAGATATTTAAAACAATCAACATAAAATACGAAAGAAAATTAGATTGTGAAAATATAGTACCTATGATTTTGTTACAGAACTTAACAATCATGCTTACCTTGTTGCTTATGTCTGCCACAGTCCAAGTCACCTATTATTGTAAACAATGGTAAGATGTTTCTTCATACTCCATCCAGACTGATGCAAGGCTGGATCCAATAGACAAATAATGTCACTCCATGTTTGTAATGAAGCTGCATCACCATAACATCAACCTACATCCAGTCATAAAGAAAAACAATATAATAATACTTGTCCTGCATTCCTTTGCATTAGTTGGGTGTACAAATTTAGCCAGTACAGAAAGATTATGTGATATTTTAGATCCTCCAACATCACACTGAATCCACTGCCCAAACCAGCAATGTTCACAGATCCACATTAAATTCCCCCCAGCTCTGTGCTTAATGGCCACTAGCAAGTTTTGGGCTACAAGTTAAAAATATTGACACCAATTATTTTCAGAGTACATTAGCATAAATTCTGTTTGAAACAGATAAATATCATGTGAAAATAGCTTTGACATTGTATCAAGTATTTGCTGAATAATGTTATGCTTCAATCTGACCACAAGCAAGGAAAGTGACATTGAAGACTGCCCATATTTTTAAAGTGTTTGAGAAATGGCTTATTATTTTCCTTACTCACAGCTAAAATGAATCTTAATGTTTTTCAGCAAGCACTTGCTGTGTGAAAGCTATTTTCACTAGATATATACCTGTCTTTAAACAAGATTTATGTTGATGCTATGAAAATTATCTAATTCAATATTTTCAACTTTCTTGTGGTCCAAAACTCACAATCATCAACTGAGTTCACTTAACACCTTCAGTATGACATATATTTCAATTTATTCATACTACCTCCAGATGACTTTACTCAGCTAAGAAGGGACTTCCCAAATTAAATGGGTTAGATACAGCCTTCCCTCCCTCACTTGGGTGCTCTGCTGAAGTTAAATATAATCTGGTGGTAGCGAAAATATAATGAATAAATACATCGTCAGTGTGACCATGAACGTAGAGATGATGCAAGAATAAGTATGTAATACCATACATGATTATCCAATCCTATGTCGCCCCACAGAGGAGCGTAGGAGCCCGGGGCTAGGCAAGTTGGTCCTGACATTTAAGATGAGAGTGACCAGTCTCACTCATCCCTGAATGGCATTACGTGAGCAAGAAATCCCAACCACCCCTTGGATATAAACCTTCACCGGCTCAATCCGACTGGAGTGCCGTAATTACCCACTAAACCACCAGGCACCAAAATTTGGTTTTATGGTTACCACCCAGCGTAGTAAATGGTTTCCTGGTGTACAGGATACCATTTGGCTTGTCACTCAGAGTAGAGTCACCCACAGGCAGAAGGACGAGGAAAGAATGAAGGCAAGAAAGACAGAAGAGAGAGTGTAAAGTCACCCGTAGGCAGAAGGACAAGGAAAGAATGAAGGAAAGAAAGACAGAAGAGGATTGAAGGAAAGAAGGATGGAGGAGAGGAAAGGGCAGACACCCAAGTCATGAAACAAGATGTGTGCAAGTGGTGTGTGTAAAAAGGGAGATGGGAGGAACTCTATCCTGTGTACAACTTGTGACAGATATATCCATAAATGATGCAGTGGTGTCGAAGGTACTCTTAATCAGAAAAGTATCTTTATGCAGGTAATCGATGATTTCACAATGAGTACTGCTGTTGTTAGTCTTTTCTTCCTTATACAAACACAGTAGTTTTGAATGATATTTACTTTACACGTTCTATAAATTTCATGCTTTATGAGGTGTTGATAGTAATAGCAGGCATACACATAAAAAGTAACTGAATAACATTTTCAAATGACTCATGATTTCAAAACATAAAGACAGGAAACTGTATTTTTTTTATCGTATGTACACTACAGGATGAGAAATTTTCAATGTGTGATATACACGTATAAGGGATATCCTAGTTGTGGATGACAGTAGAAAGTGTTTTTTGGGGTGACAGCTACTTGGAATACTTGAATCTTGTTAAATGTGGGACATTTTGAGTGTGACAGGAGCAGAGGATAGCTCCTGTGCTAGATGAGAAGCAGATGGATGAAATTTAGAGAAACTTACCTCTCCTAACCATGAGACAGCTGCCAAGGGTACTCTCTACTAAACTTGTATGAGAAGTGTTATGCTGTGTGCCAGTGAGACTTTGTCTGTAAGAGAAAAGATAGGAATGCACAAAGTTGAGAATGCTGTGATGGGTAAGCAGGGTATCATTTGTGTGAGAGAACTGTAAACAGAGTGCTGTGAAAAACATTTGGCATAAGAAATAGTACAGACAACAGCAGGCTGGCTGGATGATAAGGTATACACATACTGAGGTGTGGGAGGAGGGTGACTGGCTAAGGAAGGTCAAAGGTGTGAACATGAAGGGAAGTGTACTCAGAGGCAGACAGAGGAAAACATAGGGTCCTGTGTGGAGCCCTCCAGGTTAAAGATTTGAGTAAGGAAAGGCTGACGATTGACATGGAGAACTGCCAATGAGTGAGAGGTCATAAATATGTTAGCACTGTCAGTAGTCTCTCAGTGTGTGTGTAGCAACTTTTTTGATAAGATATTTAATTTCTATTTTATTCTTGCTACTAACAGGCCGTTTCATTCAATCTGAATGACTCACCCAAGTAGTAAATGAAGCTATTATCTAGAACTCTGAATACAAAGTCTCTCCTAAGTTTAGAAAACTGTCCAGAGGTTGCAAAAATTAAATACTCAATAGCCATAAGGGATGTCATCCTAGTGAAGCAATTAACAGTTATGAGAGTAACAGTCATTCATCCATCATCCAATCCTTCACTGCTGTGTATTTATTGCCGTTGTGGTCCAAGTTCATCTGAAAGTGAACATACGTGTTAACGCACATTATTTCTCTTGTGTTCATTTAATTTTTGCTTCATTTATAAAGGCTCCACAATGCTTGCACGTCTTGGCCTTGGTAACCCATATTCTATGTGGAAAAGAGACCCTGCAGCACCCCCATCCCTCCAGCAACCCACCTACCCCACTGCACCCCAAGTCTCTTGTATGTATTGTAATTACATACAAGGATCATCATGGTGTAACAGGCAAAACAAACAGCTGAGGATGAGCATGCCATGAAATCTCCAAAGCCACCCAGATGGATGGACGGACTAGGAAGCAGGGACGGCTTTCCAGCCACATGCCCTTCCTGGCACCAACCTCTGTGTCGTACTAGGATATCGATGTGTGGTGTATAATGTACATGTAGTAATGTACAGCTGATAGTTAGAGAAACATGTCTTGGAGAGTAAACTTGCATACTCTCCATATTAGTGACACTCTGAAAAAGGTCAGCAAAGGAGGAATGACCCAGAGTTAGTCCTTAAGGCTGGGGAAATGGGAGCTCCAGTTCTCCTTACCACAAGCACTCACATCCTTTTCAGGAACTGATTTTTATACTGTAGACAGGGTCTCTGCCATTCAGCATTAAGGATAGTGGTACACAGAATCTTCTACTTTTTTTTTATTCTGACATAAGGTTCAATTACCATGTCAGTGTCTGGTGCCATGATTCTGTCAGTCATCAAAAAGGAGCACACTGTTATGCTGGGCCATATTTTCCAGCACTTCTCGGCGAACCGCCTCACTGCTCAGGATTGACTTTGGTATGTGCACCTCCTCACTGAACACCATCTGAAACATAAATGATGATAAACCAATAAACTACATCACTACATTAATCATACTCTTACAATACCAAACAAATGAAAGGAAAATAAGGATATGTTAAGAATATTTCAAAAAGCTAATACTAAGATATAATAAAAGCAGAGTAATGGTAAACTTGGTTAGTTCTGCTAGTGCACAGAGAAGGGGATGAACACAAAGCAATGGTAAACACGATTAGTTTTGGTGGTGTACAGAGACGAAAAGTAGTCATCATCATCATCCGGACCTCCTTTCCCACCCTAGGGCAGAGTGAAGTGTAGCAACGTCCAGAAAAGTAGTGCCTAAGAATATGAATGATAGAAGTGAAGAAAACTGTGAAAAGCTGAAGAATGGGAAGGAATCAGGAGTTGAGGAGTAACAAGAGATGACCAGGTTTACCTGAGAGAGAGGAATATATAGAGGAGTTGCTATACTGATGAATGATGAATGGCAAAGAGGAATGAAAGATATACATAAATACATCTACTCAAGCTGCACGTATGTCAAACCTGAGTTTAAGACTGTGAAAGTGGCACTGATCATTCATAGCATATGCACCTTATAACGATACTGATGTAGACGATGGGTTTTAGAAAAAACTAGTTGGGAATGTCAGGACAAATGTCCAAGAGTTATACTGTTTCTTGCAGGGAACCTGTATTGGACAGGTGACACTGCTCCTTCAAATGTTGCAATGGGTCATTATGGAGTACCAGAGAAAAATGATAATGGATGACAAGTGAGAGACATGTATCACGAAAGGATGTTATGCAATAGTAATTAATATTTCAAGCTTAGCTGTAGTAGCAGAACAACCTCAGTCTATCTAACTGAGGAGACCCATTAACCACAAACATGCAATCACCCTTGCAAGTCTGTCCTTTGTAATGCAACAATGATCCCTTGCAGCAGACAACATCTCACCACAGAGTGATGGGGGAAGAGTGTGGAGCTTTGGTTCATGGATGGACACAATATTTGCATCTCTCCACCCAATTAACAGGGGAGCCATAGTAGGCCCCACAACACCCTGTTATCTGGTTATATGATTACCACCAAACATTGAAGATCGTTTCCTGGATTACAAGAAACCGGCTTGTGTTACCCAGTGTCAAGTCACCTAAAGGCAGTACTACATCAAGTGGATGATGGAAGCCCCCCACCTCCCACCTACCACCAAGCTTAGTGAAGCAGACAATTTACCTTGTAGAGGAGAATGGAGAGTGTTAAATATAGCCTGACTGATTACGTGCTTGCAGAGAAGGTGATTGGGAGTGTTGCTGATATGGCAGCATTGACAGCAGCAAGGTGGTTAAATAAAGAGAGGTGTACTTGAGTGAAGGATTGACAGGGGGTAATATGAGACTCTGAGCACAAGCAAACTAGAAGGCACTCAAAGAGAACATACCTTTGCCAACACCAATATAATCTATCATTTATAAAGCAACTTCCATCCAACATTGCTGACAAAGGCAACCAATTTTATTAAACATTTTCAAAGAAGGAATATATCCACATATCCCAATGAAATTTATGATTTACTCCTGCATTCAGATCCTGATCCATTTGAAAATCTACTCAACTCTTCCTTGATCTCACACCCACCTAACCACCATAGTTCACTGAAATCTGATAACAGCCGTTTGAGATGTTATCCACAGACAGACAGACATGGGAGAATACAAAATCACCTCCAACTTTACTGGCAGAGTTAATATGAGCAAAAGATAGGTCAGATAACTGGGAGCTAATGGACTGAAAAATTTTTATACACGGAGTTTGTGGTTGTAAATGCTAGAGTCATATACGTTGAAAAAGCAGTGGCAGAAAGGAGAAAGTAATGGCTTGAGTGGATGTGAGATGAGGTTCAACCGAAAGGAGGGAATATATTGAGAAAAGAAAAATATGAATACCAGTATGTGAAGACCAGCAAAAAAAAAAAAAAGTGTAGTAAGGAAAAAGGGTAAATGATGACCCTTGAAGAAAAAGTAGGTAAACAACTCAGACTATGGGAAATTATTATGGAAAATTATTATGAGGGTGGAGAGAGTGTGGAACTGTGAAAGATGAGATTGAAAGAATAGTAGTGAATGGTAGTGAAGCACAAAGCAAGTGGAAAGAAAGGCTGGGAATGACAACAGCAGAGTGGCAATACAAAATAATTACGGGCTCTTATTGAGCACAGAGAAGGAATGTGATGCCCGAAAATGTGACACAGACTGAAGTGATGAATGCTAGGATGATGAGGAATAGGTAGGCACTACACTCTTTTTACTTTAATTTGACCTAAAACTGCCATCTCTCCACCATGAATGCTGAGTTATAACGATAGACTGGCACAAGAACATGATGTTAGTCACGAAGGAATGTTATGTAAAGCATGGAGAGACTTTGCATTGTCTTTTTCTGCCACTATGCAAAGGAACAAAACTCCGGGACAAGCTGATGTGGAGTACCAACCAGATGCCCATTAATGAAGTTGATATAAAAGTGTTGTTACCTCTCCCCTGCTGGTGTCTGGATGGCTTGGATCTTCATCGTCAGAGTCTCCCACTTCTCTTAGTTGCTGCAGCAGTCCATCGCCCTCCAACACCGGCCGCAGCCAACTGATACAGAAAAGTTTGTGTTGGAAGATCTGTGTTTGTGAATAACTAGAAGCACATATAACACCATATCCAATTTCACTCCCTCTGAGGTGTAGGAGTTCAAGGCTATGCTATGTGTACCTCAGTCTAATGCACTGAAATGCAGATGACCAACCTACTTCCCTTGGTGGCACTGCATAATTTAAAATCTCCAATCACCTCTTGTGGAACAAACCTATGCAAAACCATCACTCCAACTGGGGCATTCTGACCACTACACCACCAAAAGCCAGACATTTACCATAGCTTGCTTTTTAATATAGTAGTTTGAAAAGTAGTACAACTGTAATAGTAACCTAGCTGTATAATCTAAGAGAATGCCTTCCACATTACAGAGCTATACTTATCATGAAACAGGGGGAAAAAATACTACCAGGAACATATCACCAGTATTACTGTATTTACCATAAGAAAAAAAGAAAAAAATTACGAGTGGTAGTTATCAGTACTTGGTACTACAAGTAAAGCTGATTTTTAAAAATGCATGTGTATACGCAACAAGGTAAACTGTACGAGCATTTTGCCAATGGAAAGGAAATGAAAATATAATTCCAAAAGGTAATGACTGATTAAACACACACACACACACACACACACATACACACACACACATATGCACACACAAAATATTATGTCATGCACTCTCCTCTCATAAAGCTTAGACACGGGACCCATTTAGAGGTGTTTTGTTAGGCATACAGCAAGTTGTGACTGGATGGCTCTCCTGGCATCAACTAGTGGCCCTCCAGTGGAATCAAATGCCCCACTCCTTATTCAACTGTATGCATTCCCACCCACTTTACTATTCCTACTCTAACGTGGGTTAAAATTAACCTCTCCATACTGAATGCTAAGTTGAACAAGAAACTAACACTAGAATATGGTGCAGGTGATGAAATGTTATGGAAATGATGTAAAGCCATAGTACTGACTTCTGCCATTAAGCTACATGGAGGAAGCTGCAGAAGGAAAAAATCTTGGCCAAGTTAAGGTAAAAGGACTACAGATCATGATGGCTACCTAACAGGCCTATGAAACAAAACACACACACAAGACAAATGTAAACAGTATCAAACCATTTGTCCTGGAAGAGATGCTGTTGTGGCAGAGCTGTGTGGCCAGCCAGGACTCTGTGTTCCTCCATGGTGGCCAGCTGCTTAAACACTCCACCACACACATAGCACTCACTCTTGCTTGTCTAATGCCACAAGAAAAAGTTAAAAGTTAGCCTATGCAATTTTT
>JAGKTI010003510.1:2140-57050 GCA_018397915.1 Birgus latro
TAAAAAAAAAAAAAAAAAAAAAACTATTGAGAAGAGCTGCATGTGGGGAGCATCCCCACACATGAGAGTTGTACTCCATACAGGGGCGAATAAAACCTGTGTACAAGGTCAACAACTGTGCAGAAGTATAGAAAGTTCGGAGTCGGAAGTGAAACTTAACCTTACCTTGTGACACCCTATGGAGATCTCAGCCTCAGTTACGCTGCATCACTGTGTTCTTGCATACACTCTAGCCTGTTGTAGTGGGGCTAGGTGCAGTACGCGGCAATGGTGTGTCTCCGATCTTCTGCAGGGAGGCGTCCAATTTCGGCTTGTGTAGGTGTTTGTGAAATACAGTATCTAGGTAGAGTGTTCCTGCTTGAGCACTGTTATAATGAAACTGCTTTGTTTTGGCTCCTTTGATGTGCCAGGATTTTCTCCTCTTGCTATGGTACTTTTATTCATGCTTGGGTTGTACCAGACTCCTCCATAGGGTTAACATGCTGGTCTCATGCCTGGTGAAAGGATACAAGTCTAGGGTGAGAGAAGTGGAAGAGTGAAAAAGAGTTATCTGAGAGAAGTATGTGGAATTATAGGGAAAAACAATGACAAATGATGAAGGTGACAAGCACTGTGGATGTGACTGACAATGTTACAAGAAATACTCTGTGATGGTTCAGTCATGTGGAGAATAGAGAAGAGACTGACTAGGAAAGTGTGAGTGAGGTGGAAAGGGAAACTAAGGCTAAGATGATGGGATGGAGTGGACAGAGCTATCAGAGGAGCTGAGAGTTGGTGGTAGGTTAGTCAAATGACAGACGACAGAGCGACGTGGAGGTGATTTGTCTGTGACCACTTTTGGGGGATTAACGTGTCTGGTAAGTTATACAGATAGACAGATAGGTAGATAAACAGACAAGGTCAAAGGGCATCCACTGGTGCTGCATGACTTCCTGTAAATGTATGTTACCATGACCTCAATCTTGGATTTAAAAAAATAAAAAAAAATAAAAATAGAAATAAAATTAAAGCCATATGGGTGAGGCACCTTACATTCTGCAACTGTGTATTTGTTTCAGAGGTGTACATTAGTGATTATTTAGTGCACAGCTTCTCCCTTTCCTATAAAATCTCTAATGCTTGATCTTTTTACAAACAGTTCCCTACCTTTCTTCCTGCCTCCCTCTCTTGCTGGATGGTGTAGAGGGTGGGAGACAGCCTTAATCCTGTCTATTCTTTTCTCAAATGTTTTTTTAAATCTTTGCAGCCTCACATCCAGTCTTTCTCTCTCACCAGATAACTTTAATATGTAGCAATTGGCCCCCTGTTATTCCTGCTTCATGTGAATGCCTGTATAAACTTACTGATAATTCCTCACTTAACTCTCCATTCACTCACAGATGTACAGCAGCTGCCCATTTATAGGATTTCACCATTCATTAGGATTGATTTCTCACAGTCCACTTTTACTATCACCCATGGAACTCTATCAAATCTCCAGATTCACAACCATCATTCATTCACCTGATGTAGTCCTCCCTACTTCTTCCTTGCCCTTCCTCATTCAATGTGTGTGTCCTCTCTTCCTGTTTCTCCCTTGCCATCCTGTCACATTTTATTACTTTTCCAGTTCAGGTGGCTCTACACTAAGTGACAAGCCTAATGGTTTCCTGTAGCTGAGGAAATTGTTGACGATGCAACCAGATGACGGGGTGATGTGCAGCCTGCTATGGTGACCGTCAACTGGGTGGACGGACGCACATCCAGAGTCCATCCAGAAACCAGGCCTCCATAATATTCCGTGCCTCGCTGTGGTCTGGCACTGTTAGCTGCGTGGGAACATCAATTCACCGTGCAGGATGGCCCTGCAAGAGCAGCTACTTGCCTGCAGTTGATGGGTCTGCTCAGCCAGACAACTGGGGTTGATCAACAACAGTTGTTTTTAAAGTTTCTCCTGCAGCTATTGGGCAATGAATATTCCTTTATACTCACCTTCTCCCTTACCATGTTCTCACTGACACTTTCCATAACATCAAGTGTCTGATCTAACAGCTTCAACACTAAGTACACACAAACAAAAATGCAGCTTTACACAGGTGACTGACAATGTCACAGTGAGCGTTGCTGATGTTCACATTCTGAATGATGGTTAATATCACAAGCTGCATAAACCTCATGCTTCTTGAGGTGTTGGTGATATAGCAAGAAAACAGACAAAATAAAAGTTATTAGAGAACATTTTGAAATGGTTCATTCACCATTTTTCAACTTGTAATGATGGGAAACTGTAAGGATAATTTTTAACTGTGTGTACAGTCAAAGACAAAAGTCGTGTCGCGGTTTTGTCCGAAGATTAAGTGCAACCCATGAAACATTCTGAAATCTCTACCACAGTTACATGTTCCTGGTTGGCTAGCCTGACTTCCTCAAGCTTCATATCTGCTGCTGATGGGATGACGGTATGAACGAACCCAAGAAATTCCAAAGTCTTAACACAGACTCGCAAGAACTGTGTACTGAGTCTGAACTTCACATGAGAGACAAAACGCCAGTGGTGGCGATGATCACCTGACATTTCATCCCACATCATACCACAAAACGTCAACCAGACCTACTATACCATGGTATGGAAAGGTATTCATCCAACTAATAGCAATACGAGAGGTGGCATGATCTTTTATTTACGGCAAACTGATCATGAACAGAAAGCTCAACATTTGGTAGATGCGTAACCATAGAAAGGTGGAGTAGGATTTCAGGAAGAAGGCACAACGAAGAACCGTCATCGTTCAGGCCGTCCTTGTCTTACCACACCAAGACCAGGAAAAAATCACAACGGTGGAAGCAGCACCCGCAAGTAGTGCTTAAGCCGTATGAAACAAAATGAACCTAGAATGAAGCACATGAACAGCTGGGCGCAGACTTCGGTCGTCTGGTTTATGTGTTCGAACTCATCTGTGGGATTCAGTTTGCCAGCCACTCTAAAAGAAAAAAAAAATCAATTATCACAATAGAGAGTCTCTATTCTCCTGTGTTGAATTCTATGGTGAATTTTGTTTTACAGCACTGTTAAATAATGTCCCAGATCATAATTATCACCTTGATTAGCTAATTTACAGTTAATAAAGATGGAGAGCTGACTTCCGAAGATCTATTGTAACATTGTGAATGTGGTCATAAAAAATACGAGATGAGAAACGCTTCATAAATACTAAATAAAAACAACAATCAGAAATGATGTAGTGGTAGGTGGTGGCGACCACCATCCACTCACTTGATGTAGTGCTGCCTACTTCTTCCTTACCTTTTATTATTATTTTTCTGTGCCTGCCCTCCTCTCTTCCTGTTTCTCCCATCTTTCCTGTCACTTCTTATTGCATTTCTTTCCTTTACAGGTGGCTTTATTACATTGTGTGACAAGCCAAATGGTTTCCTTTAAGCCAAGAAACCATTTACAATGCTGGGTGGTAACCATATAACCAAACCATACGTGCTCCCTACGTATCAACAAGTGGGTTGGTGGAGGGTTAGTGCCCCTCCCTGTAAAACAAATAACTCAAAGTCAAATGGCCACCCCTTACGGGATTATGGCATCAGGCAATAGATAGATAGATAGATAGAAAGATTCAATAATTATGTAGATTAGCTTCATTACAAAAAAATTATATGCTGGCATCCGCATGCCGGTCACTTGGAGCAAATGGCAACTCAAGTCAGTGCTACCAACCAGTCGTTTGACACAATGCAGACCCTCCAAAACTATGGTCTTTCAGCAAATATTTTCACCAAATTTCATGACACGACTTTTGTCTCTGACTGTACACTCATCCATTCTCCCTAATCAGTGATGGTGGGCCTTGCACTGGCTCAACACTACCAAGCCCCTCCATGTTCCAGTCAAATACCCCATTCACTTTGGAACTCTCCTCCCCAGATTAGTTTCCTCCCAAACTTCAACCCACAGCAACTCAAGTCCAACTGTTACAAATCTTTTTAGGAATGGAGGACACCTGTAGCATTGTGTATGGAGTGTATGGATTAATTTTCCCACATTTAATTTGTTTTTCTTTCTCTGTTCACCTTCAGGAGAAAAAAAACTGTTAAGTCTTCCTTTGCAACAGCCAGCATTCTTACATCATCCCTGACAGGCATTTCTCTGGCCATCTGTTGATTTTTCCTTGTCGTATACTTTTCACTTTCATTTCTTCCTCCCGTATTTAGCTATGTCATTTCCATTAGGTGGTGTTCTTCGGCCAAAGTGATTTTTCCTGTGCAGTACCCTCTCACATTATATACACAGTACTGGTGAATCAGAAAATACCAACATTTCACCTCTCAGAGGAAGATAACCTCCCTGTACATAGTCTTTTAAAGTTGTCACCCTTAAATTCACATCAAAAATGTCAATTTTACTGTTTTAATAATACTTACGTTTCTTTTTGGGGTCCTAGTGAACAAAAGGCTGCAGCAGTAGTATGTGGGTGTGGCTACTGACACTACAAGATCACATTCTAGCATGACACTCTGTAGTGTGGATCTGTGAAGGCAGAATTTCCACATGGGGTGCTTCTAACAGGACGAGATGTCATACAGACCATACTGTATTTGCTGCCACCTAAGCCAGCTGGTCCAGCTCAGCTGCTTGCAGAACTCATTCAAGAACACTGGCTCTTTTGCAACCTCTACACCAGACACATAAATAAACATTCAGAAGCTCTATGGAGACTGTGACTAGTTCACACACACAAACAGAGACAAAATCACAGTTTTGTCAGGAGAGCAGAAACCTTCAACAAGAAGTCTTTGGTTCCTAACCTCACTAAAACACACTATAACACTCCTCAGACCATACAGAACAAAGCCTTAAAAATAATCACAGGCTGCACAACTACTACACCTACAGACCACCTACACCAAGAAACCAGAGTCCTCAAAGTCAAGGATTATCTAGACATGAGGCACCCAAACTCTCTACAGCCTCCATAAACCCACAACATCCACTACACTACATGGCAGCACATTCACACACACCAAGGAACACATCAAAACAACATCCAGCACACGATATCATACACAAATACTATCATCTCTTCCCCCCTGCCCACCTCAGACCAGCTTCCAGAAGCATATTCATACTCAAATCACTCGCCATTCCATTCAGTCACTCAAAGACAACACACAGCTGCATGAACGGCCTCCTGATATTCATCCTTCTGAATCCTATCTCCCCCTTGAGGACAGGGTCCACCTGGGCAGGCTGAGATGTGGGCATCATCCAGCCCTCTTGAGTTACCAGAAGAGGCTGGATGACTCCGTCGCTGATGCCTGTCCAGGATGTAACACAGCACCCCATACTATTAAGCACATTATGGAAGACTGCATTGCACACAATCACCTATGCCAACAACACAACATACACTCCTAGAGAGCTCTGTGGCTAGAGTAAGGAGTGGTTGGAAGTTCAGGGAGTTGTTGCCTCTCCTGACACTGGGAGGGCTCTCCCACCGTGCTAAGGGATCTTTGTATACAGTATGTGCTAGGAGTGTAATGCTGTATGGTGTTGAGACCTGCGCAGTAAAGGAAGAGGATATTTGCAGGCTCAAACGTACAGGAATGACAATGATTAGGTGGATGTGCAGTGCATCCTTGAGTGAAAGGCCTGGAAGGGCTGGGTTTGCAATGGAGAGTTGAGAGGTAGGATGGGACTGGAGTGTATTGGTATTATGAGGGAGGGTAAACTGTGATGGTTTATGCATGTGGGGAGGATGGGGTATGATAAATGGGCACAGAAAGTGAGAAGTGTTAATATTTGGGGTACGGTAGCAAAAGGTAGACCGAAAATGACCAGGGACGAGGTCATTGAATGTGACCTCAGGGATAAGGGATAAAATAGGGAAACTGACAGAGATGGAGCAGCAAGGAGAGCTGCCATTAGGTGACCAGCATGCATGCATGTTGGAGCCTTAAAAAATGAAACAAAATGAAAAAATTATTATCTAATGACAACAGGACTATGTGTAAATTTGAGATTCTCTCTCCATGATGTAACAATAGGCAGGTGTCATTCAAAGCTGTTTATTAGTGGCTTTCCTTTTTAAATTTTCAAAATAACTTTGGTGCATTTCCACAGCCTGGAGAAGGTGGGCATGCTGTAATGAATCTGTGGTGAAAACCT
The DNA here is from genome assembly GCA_018397915.1 of Birgus latro. Classification (NCBI taxonomy): domain Eukaryota; kingdom Metazoa; phylum Arthropoda; class Malacostraca; order Decapoda; family Coenobitidae; genus Birgus; species Birgus latro. The sequence continues at coordinate 8,295 of JAGKTI010003510.1, forward strand.
AGCACAATCAGTCAATCTTAGTGCCTCTCATGCCAGTATTATTTACCCCTTTGACTGGACCTGGAGATGGCATCTTCACTGTGGGTCCATCCCCCAGAGGCTGTCGAAGCAGAGGAGGAGGACAACATAGGGGCCACCAAACCACTGGAATCCCCCCCCCCAGGGGGGGGATTCCAGGCACGTACCACATCTCCAAACACAACACACATTTTCTACAATGAGAAATAACTCTCTGGTGGTCATTTCTGGAAGACTTCTAGCCTGCAACTTTGAGAGCAGTCCAGGCCCCACCAACAAACACATGTCCATCATGCTCAAAACCCATCACTTCGAGTCAACAGACAAAGGGTTCAGTTTATGCAATTCCTGCAAGAACTAGATCCATTACACCTGCACAACACTTGCATCCAGAAAACATTACACAAACACCTGCACCTGCTCCTTATCCTGTTTCCTCCCACCCACTAACCCCCCATCAGCCCCTCTCTACCTCCCTCCACGCCTCCTCAGTCTGTCATTGATCCATCCCACGCCATTCCATCCTCCAACCCCTCCCATTCCACCCAAGTATTTCCCCTGCTTAACCATCTAACTTCAGTGAAAAATACTAAATCACCATACTCTGCTTCAGTCTCATCAAGAAATTGCTTGAACTGCCGATGATGCAAAGCTGATCGTGACTTAATAAAGTTCACTGTGGAAACTACATCTTTCATTACATATTCGAAGTTCAGTTCTTTTCCACACAAATTCTGTTGATGTATTATGCAGTGAAACTGTTTCAGTTCATTTTTTCGCTCTCCAAGGTGCTCGATTAATAGCTGTAGCAAACCATTCTGCTTACCAATCATTGCAGGAGACCCGTCAGTTGATATGCCTAATAAATTGTTTAAATTTAATTCAACTGCTGAAATCTGCTCTAGTAGTCCACTCAATAAATCTCTTCCAGTAGTCTGCCCTTTCCAAGAACTGAGGCCAACAAGTTCTTCATGCACAGAGAAGTCGTCTGTTTACCATGTACAAACACTAGTAACTGAGCTGTAGATGTTACATCAGCAGATTCATCAGTTGCTAGGGAAAAGTACACAAATTGTTTGCCTTTTTCTTTCACCTGGTCTACTATATCACCTGACAAGTCACAAATTCTACGATGCACTATCGTACGACTCAAACTGATATTTTCATACTTCTTCACAACATCTGAAGAAAGTTTTTGAACAGCAATAACAATACATTTTTTAATGAAATCACCTTCAGAAAATGCCTTTGAATTTTTAGCCATCAGATTTGCAATTTCATAGCTCACTTCTGTTACATCCAGTGACTCCTTATTTCTCTGACTGAACATGTTTTTCTAAACATCAAAACCTTGCATCAGTGATTTTATTTTCTGCTTCCTTAGTTCACTTGTGATTTTTTCATAAGACTTGTGCTTTGTTAAATAATGCCTTTGCAAATTATATTATTATCTGAACTGCTATTTATCAATTTATTACCTTTTATTATTTTTTACCTTTTATTGCCTACAAAGGGCCACCGGAGGGTTGCTTGAAGGCCACATAAGGCCCGCGGGCCGCCAGTTGTGCATCCCTGCAGTAAGCTTTTATTTACAGATATTTCATCACTAAAATGCTGATAAATAAACACCTTCTCATAAACCTGCATTTAATTACTTGGTGGCGACCATCATCCGCTCACTTGATGTAGTACTGCCTACTTCTTCCTTAGCCTTTATCATTCTTTTTCTGTGCCTGCCCTCCTCTCTTCCTATTTCTCCCATCTTTCCTGTCACTTCTTATTGCTTTTCTTTCCTTTACAGGTGGCTTTACACTGAGTGACAAGCCAAATGGTTTCCTGTAAGCCAAGAAACCATTTACAACGCTGGGTGGTAACCATACAACCAAACCATACATGCTCCCAACGTGTCAACAAGTGGATTGGTGGAGGGTTAGTGCCCCTCCCTGTAAAACAAATAACTCAAAGTCAAATGGCAACCCCTTACGGGATTATGGCGTCTGGCAATAGATAGATAAACCAAGTGCCAACTCAGTTAAAACTATCAGCTAGTGAGAAGTATGTATTTACAGAGGTATTATTTCAATGACATCTACATACAACTGCACTGAACAATACTGTATATAATACCAATTAAAACTTAAGAACTATGGTATCAATTATCATATTAATTTACTTGATGTAACTGGTAAAACAATTTCATTATATTACAGTTTGTATCAGTGTTCACAATGTCTGCCAGTGATTTGTACATATCTGGCCTCATATATTAGTGAATTTCAACTTATAAACTTTCTGACTTATAAACCAACTCTTCGATTTTGTAAGTAGAGTATTTTAAAATAATGCAAATACTGTATGGCTTCACCTAAAAGACACAAGGATGAGTATTATATGATGGTAAAATGTTCAAGGAAAAATACATAAGTCAGTGAAGATATAAGTCCAACAGGGTACCAAGATGAGAAGGAGCAAAGCAGATTAATGGCATGATGTGAGATGTGTATGGTCAGGTTTGAGCAGACATGGGTACAGTAAAGAGAGAAGTACTTTGACGATGAAAGCTAAGTGGTGAAGCAGAATGAAGGACTAAGACTGTAACAGATCAAGTGCATATACAATAGTGAATGTCAAGACTTGAATGTAATAGTAATGTGACATCTTATTTTTATGTTCTTATTATCATGTCTGGCTGCTTGGAGAGGACTGAGAATGAGAGACTGACTAGAAGGGTGTATTTAACCGAGGTGAAAGGGGAAACCAAGGATGAGATGGAGGGATAGAGTGGAGAGATATCTCAGAAGGTGTGTGTGAATTGGAGGGAGGGCAGGGTGAGGTGGGGGCAGTTTATCTGTGGCCATCCCTCATGGGAATAAGGCATTTGGATATGCAGGTGAGGTGGGGGCAGTTTATCTGTGGCCATCCCTCATGGGAATAAGGCATTTGGATATGCATACACAGACTGTTTACATCAACATATTTAATCTGGTAAAGTGAATGGGTTAATGAAGGCCAGGCTATATCTGATACCTTCAGTGTGAAAAACCTCTGCTAAACTTAATCAGTCAGTCTGAAAGTCTGTCTGTCTATCTATTGCTGGATGCCTCAATCCAGTAAAGGGTGGCCACAAACAAATCACCTCCATGTTGCCCTGTCCAGTACCACTTCACTAACTTCTCATTTCACACTTCCCTCTCTCATATACCTTTCACCCTCTAGCTCATCCTTGGCCTCCCCCTCCCTGAGAGTAACAGCTAAAAAAAAAAAAATGACATCACAGGCTTCACAGGGTCAACATTCCATAACCCGTCCAGTCCCGATCGGCTTTTTACCCAGCCTACCCCCAGGTCCCGACCGATTTTCAGCTTTTTGTTTTTTGGCTGAAACCTTCGCTTTGGTGAGAAACATCAAAAATTCATAGAGAAATCACGATCCTGAGGTAAAACAATGTTGATACAGGTGTCACTCAACCTTACATTTTCCTTCTTTTTCAGGGTACCTGGCTAAGAAAACGAACTATGGAAGGGCTGACTAATTCAAGCCACTTTAAATTACGTATTTATTTCATTTATTTGATACGAACTTATGTGTAGTAAAAGTCTATAATGGTTTTCACACAATAATATAGGCGTTTATAAGCATTGTTCACTCACCCAAAATCCCAGTATATGGCACCTTCCTTTATGACATTACCACCTCATCACTTCTGTTTGTTTCTACCTCTAGCTTCTTTGTCCTCCACCTCAGCAATCACTTTCACCGTGAATTTCGTCATTGGAGAGACCGTGAGGCAATATACCTTTACTGGCTAGGTTGCTGCCAACAGGTGAATTGCCCAGTGTGAGGGAAGGGGGGGTTAGGTAAAGCCAGGCAGTATCCCCGCTTGACAGCAGGTAGAGGAAGGTCTTCCACATATGCCTACCAAGAATCACCCCGCAAATGTTGAAAAATGTGCACACAATGGGCCTTGCAATTGCGTGGCGTATGATGCACTTCGTTGGGTCTGTCCGCAGAAAAAAGTAGCGACGTGCATCGTACGTCGGTGGGACTTGGCGGGTTAAACTTCCAAGTTTCATTTTTTTAAGGCTGCAACATGCTTGCATGCGTCGGCCTTTTTGGATTGGAGCGTGTAGCATTTTATGACCGGATGCCCTTCCTGATGTCTACCAATGACCCTTGGGTGGATTCGATCCTCTGACCCTACGGCCAGAGCGGAGCGCTCTAACCCACTGAGCCGACCTTCTCATGGATGGTAATAAGTTCTGCCTTTGTGCCTTCATCCATATTCTCTACATCCAGAGATTCCACCCACCCTTGTAAACAAAATAACATTAATAACACTAATGGCACCAAACAGTGGGGAAGAGAAAGAATGTTCACAATATAAAAGCCACACAACATAAGTATCAGAATCATCATTTCATTTCGTTTCGCTTTTGAAGGCTCCAACAAGCTTGCATGAGTTGGCCTTGGTCACCTAATGGCGGCTCTCCATGCTGCTCAATCTCTGGCAGCCTCCCTGTTCACTCCCTTAACCCTGAGGTCACACTCAATGACCACGTCCCATGTCATTCTGTCTACCCCTCACAACCGCTCCCCCAATATTAACACTTCTCACCTTCTGCACCCAATTATCATCCCCCATCCTCTCCACATGCCCAAACCATCTAAGCCAGGGGTGGCCAACCTATGGCGCGTGCGCCAAACATGGCGCATTGCATCCCTGTGATAATAATAAAGTAAGCCTACTCATTATTTTTAGTGATTTTCTTATTTTGTGCACATCCTTTTTACCAAATGTTATCTTCCTTCATATTAATCTGCTTTCAGTTAAAAATTTGCTTAATTAATCAAACTAGGAAAGATGGAATTTCGTCCTGCAATCGTCCCATAACTGTTCAATACGCATATCATACTTGTGTGACCGTGAGGTGCCAGGCGTCTGCCCCAGCAGTGAGTCACCACCGTTTTTGCCAGTTTACAACTGAGGCTCGGTCCAGTACGGTACGAAGTTGTGCTCTGTTTTTCATTTGCGAACATTTGCAGTATTGTACTTTTCAAAAATTAAGCCTTGTTTTTATATTTCAGTTACCCATCACAGACTCATAGTGCAAAAGAAAATGAGCAAAAGAAAGGCAGAAAGTGACAGTAAGCGTGAATTCAATGAACAGTGGGAAAATGAGTTGTTACTTATAGCAAGTCCGTCAGGAAAACCGTTGTGCATTATGTGTGAAAACACTCTTTCACAGAATAGAAGACATGATCTTAACAGACACTATAAAACTCAGCATCAGACTGAAATTGAAGGAAAACTGAAGCTCGTGCTTGGGTCTGAGTTATGGAAAGAATACTGTATGTGACTAAGAAAAAGGAAGAAATCAGAAGAAGACAAAATGTATTTACTAAAAGAAATTTGGTAAAATTTGGGGAAAAAAAGAACCCCCTTATGAATTTGTTTTACGGCGGGCAAAAAAAAAAAAAAAAGAAAGCTTTCTCTCATGGAGAAGAAATTGTTAAGCCTTGTCTCCATATATTTGCAAGACGTCTTGGTGATAAAAGTATTGAAAGGAAAGCAGATGAAATTGCTCTGTCAAAGCAGACTGTTACGAGACGTACCGAGGAACTCTCTCATGATGTGTCTCAGCAATTGAAAGACCTTGTCCATTATTGTACTTTCTATTCGTTAGCATTGGACGAATCAACTGAAATGTGATGCAGCCCAGTTAAGCAAATTTGTACGAGGAATTGATGATAATTTCAGTGACTTTGAAGAGCTTCTCAGTCTCGAGTCGCTTCATGAAAAAACAAGAGGATCAGACATATTTGACAAAGTAAAATCATGCCTGGAAAATTTACAAATAGATTCTAGTAAACTCATCAGTGTGTGTACTGACGGAGCCCCGTCAATGATCGGTAGAGTTGCTGGGACTACCACTTTGCTTGAGAACTTATTAAATCGTCCTCTTCTAAAATATCACTGCATTATACACCAAGAGTCACTGTGTGGAAAAACTTTAACTTTGCAGCATGTTATGTTACCAGTTGTGAAATGTGTGAATAAAATTAGAGCAAGATCATTAAACAGACGAGAATTCAGAGAATACTGTGAAATGTTATATTTGAAATATGGCGACCTTGTCCTTCATTGTGAGGTGCGCTGGCATTCTAGAGGACAGGTGCTGAATAGGTTTTGGAAACTGAAAAATACTGTTCATGACTTTCTTGAAGAGAAAAATGAGCTACCCAAGGAAAGAGCCCTTTTATGTGATAACAACTGGCTATTTGATTTGGCATTTTTAGTTGATGCTGCCAGTCATCTCAATGATCTAAACTTGAAACTGCAGGGCAAGAACAAATTGTTTCCAAGCTTAGTAAATGACATCAATCCGTTCAAGATGAAGTTAAAACTGTTCATCTCCCAGTTGGAAAATGAGGATTTGAGCCAATTTCCACACTTAAAAGAACAGAGTGAATGTGCTGCTGATAATGACAATTTGGCAAAATATACAGAAAAAATTAAGTTATTGCAAGAGTCATTTCAAAGTCGTTTTCATGATTTTGCTAAAGAAGAAGACTGCATGCTAGCTTTTATAAACCCATTTTCACTTAGTGAACAAAAAATAATGAAGATGCCAAGTAACATACAAATGGAACTTACTGACTTGAAAACAAATTCATCACTGAAAATGAAATTTGATGAGCTTTCCTCAGTCCCAAATGCCTCTGACATGATCAAGTTCTGGCGATCACTGCCCTGTGAAAATTTCCCAGAACTAAGGAAATTTGCCCAGAGTTTTATATGTCGTTTTGGAACGACATATAGATGTGAACAAGCATTTTCAGCCATGATGCTGATTAAAAGCAAAACGAGGGCGCAACTGACCGATTCAAATTTGAAGAATACACTGCTGCTCTCAGTGACAAATTTAACTCCAAACATTGAAAAACTGGCTAAATCAAAACAACCTCAAAAGTCTCATTAAGGTACGTAAAGTTGATCAGCTTTATCAAATATTGTTTTGTTGTTTTTTACTTAATATCTTTATGATGGGGGGGAGGGGTACAAGAAATTTATGGCGCATCTGAAACCGTACGTTAAAAAGTTGACGCATGGTATGTAAAAGGTTGGCCACCCCTGATCTAAGCCTACCTCTCCTCATCACAACACCAATACACTCCAGTCCCTCCTCTCAACTATTTGATCATAAACCCAGCCCCCCCAGGCCTCACACACAGGGACGCACTGCACATCCACCTAATCATTGTCATTTCTGTACGTTTAAGCATGCGAATATCCTCTTCCTTTACTGCCCAGTCTCACTACCATACAGCATCACACTCCTAACACATGCTGCATACAAACACCCCTTAGCATGTAAGGAGAGTCCTCTCAATGTCAGGAGAGGCAACAGCTCCCTGAATTTCTTCCAACCACTTCTCACCCTAGCAACCGAGCTAACTCCAGCCCAACCTCCGGCACATAACATGTCTCCCAAATAACAAAACTCCTCCACACACTCAAAAGACTCACCAGCAAATTCAGTCCTTTCACACCTAACAATCTCCACCCGCTCTCCCAGACACACCACATACATAAAATCAGCATTATCTCGCAGTCTACCTCTGATACCACTACATCTCTTGTGCACCCATTTATCACAAACACTAAGCAAGATGGAATTACTTCCCATACCTTTGTGGCAAACTGCACATGGCCACTCTCCCTCTCCTCTGATTGTACCGCCACCAACCCTAGATATCATCACATTTGTTTTATCTGCATTTACCCTTAAGCCCTTGTACCCCATACCATCTCTCCACTTCTTAAATCTTTCCTCAGCCTCCTCTTCATTCTCTGCAATCAACACCAAATCATCAGCATACAACATCTCCCATGGGAGTCCATCTCTGAAGTCACATGAGAGGGCTTCAAGTACCATGATAAACAACAAGGGACTCAAACCTGACCCCTGATGCACACCAACATTCACGGAAAACTCATCACTCAAAGCTCCATTCACTCTTACCTGGGTGCGAGCACCCACATACATGGCCATAACCACCCTAACCAGCCACTCTTCCAACCCCAGCTTTCTCATTGCCCACTTCACCACCTCTCTAGGGACTCTGTCAAAGGCCTTTCCCAAATCAACAAAAACAAAATACAATTCCCTTTTCTTTCCAATATATTTTTCCTGAAGCTGTTGAACAATGAATTTGGCATCAGTGGTCCCCCTGCCTGGCATAAACCCAAACTGCATCTCATCAGTATTCACTCTTTCTCTAATCATACCTTCTAGAACTCTCTCCATATTGAGGGAAAATAGCCAGAAGGCAGAATCTACAACTTTTTTCCAATAACTTGCTAAAATACTATCTGGCTACATACAGAGACAACAAGTAACCTTCAAGCAACAGCAGCTGAGATACAAATGGGCAAGTTTACAAATATACTGGTATCTCACTTCATTCCCTATTCCCTCAAAGGAGATGGCTGGCTGCAGGAGAACAGTATCTTCAGCCTGCAGTCCAACCAGGCTGTTTCAGACAAGCCTGGGCTTGCAACAACAAAAAGAACTGTGGACTTTTATAAAAAAAAAAAATATCTATCTATCTATATATCATCCAATCCTATGTCGCCTCACAGAGGTGAATAGGAGCCCGGGGCTAGGCAAGTTGGTCCTGATATTTACGATGACAGTGACCAGCTTCACTCATCCCTGAGTGGCATTATGTGAGCAATAAACCCCAACCACCCCTTGGATATAAACTTTCACCGGCTCAATCTGACTGGAGCGCCGTAATTACCCACTAAACCACCAGGTGCCAAAATTTGGTTATATATGGTTACCACCCAGCATAGTAAATGGTTTTCTGGTGTACAGGAAACCATTTGGCTTGTCACTCAGTGTAGAGTCATCCACAGGCAGAAGGACGAGGAAAGAATGAAGGAAAGAAAGACAGAAGAGGGAGTGTAAAGTCACCTGTAGGCAGAAGGACAAGGAAAGAATGAAGGAAAGAAAGATAGAAGAGGATTGAAAGAAAGAAGGATGGATGAGAGGAAAGAGCAGACACTAGAGAGCAGCACTACATCGAGTGAGTGGATGGTGAGCGCACCCACCTACCACAACTTGTATTCGTCGTTTTCGTTTTCGTTTTTGAAGGCTCCAACATGCTTGCATGTGTCGGCCTTGGTCACCTAATTAAAAAAAAAAAAAGGAAAGGAAAATTTACTGCCTAATAAGGATTTAGTTGTTGCTACTGTTGCTGGTGTAACTAGGTAGATACAGCTAACCAAGTGGATCACCCACCTCCATGCCAATTTTAGGATTGGTGACGTGTGAGAACTGTAGTGGTGACCCCCACAGGGAAATTGCAATCTCCCCCATATTACGATGGCGCTTGACGATACTCGGGGGTAGAAGCATATAAGGGTTGAACTTGGGGGTAAAGAAGAGTGAGGATGTGTAATTTGTTGGGATGCCCTGGTTGGCTGGAGTTGCTGCAGCTTCCTGGGGGTTGGGGGTAAGTACAGTTTGTTTTCGTATGACAGAAACTGAGCCACTTCCACAGCTTGAATGCTAAGTTGTGGGTGCATACAATTCCACAAGCCATGAAGAGTTCAATGAGCCAACTTTCACACAGAGATATTTTTCACCCAGTGTTCATCCTCTACTCTCTCTATATGTCCAAACCACACCAATATTGTCCTACATATCACATGAATGATGATGAATAAAATATAAAATGAACAGTACCAATGAAACTACAACAGGGAATAATGTAAAAGAGGCAACAATAACATTACTATAAGGCATGATAATATTATTCACCTGTGCTGCTTTACTGGGGCAGTGTACCCTGGCAGAGGAAGGTGGTGGCAGCATGTTGTTGGTCTGGCTGATACCCAACACTTTCCATTGTCTGGTGTGGCCCACGCCTGCAAAACATCAACACACTCAATATATACTGTACTGTAGAGTACCGAACACCTAACGAAAAGAGCAACACAGTTATCAGTGTAAATTCTCCATGCCACAATTTAACACCACAGATGATGGATATTATACTACATAATGCTCACTGCTTTTATTAAAACTAGTAATCCTGCTGCAGTGTAGTATAATGCTTGCTAGAGTACCAATGACATTCAGTTCTATCCAAAGAATGGTAAGTATAAACAGTACAGTACTGTATGTTGCTACACACACACCTTGGTACATGTCACGGGTGTATTCGTTTCGTTTTTGAAGGCTGCAACATGCTTGCATGCGTCGGCCTTTTTTTGGATTGGAGCGTGTAGCATTTTATGACCGGATGCCCTTCCTGATGTCTACCAATGACCCTTGGGTGGATTCGATCCTCCGACCCTACGGCCAGAGCGGAGCGCTCTAACCCACTGAGCAATTAATCCTGTAAAATGGGTGAGACCAGCAAATAAGCTTCCCATTCATATGCTGTAATTTTAATACATTACTTTGGGCATAACAAAAAAAAAAAAAAAAGACTGTTAAAAGGGTCATCCATTCATCATCCAATCCTATGTCACCCCACGGAGGAGCATAGGAGCCTGGGGCTAGGCAAGCTGGTCCTGACATTTAAGATAAGAGTGACCAGCCTCACTCATCCCTGAGTGGCATTACATGACCAATAGGATGATGATGATGCCCAAAACAGCAGGTGCAGTGGCCAGTCTTGCATATGCTGGTTAGCTTATCTCTGGCTGCCCCCGAGGGTTAGCGAATCAGAGTTATGATGATGGTGATGATGATGACTGTCCATAGATACACAGACTTACAACATGCCTTCACCTGGATCACCAGTAGGAGCTGACCAGATGTTAATGATGATGATGACAATAATGATAATGACTACAAATACACGCACATGTTCAGCCTGATTGCAAGTGGGAACCTCAAAGATGTATTTATAGAAAACCAGTGTTCACATGATCTCAAAAGCTGTATCCCTTTCCTAGTGGCATCATCCATACTGCCACAGCTGACCATGAGGGCCAGTGGAAGGTAGAGAAAGACATAGAAAATAGGAGGATGGATGATAAGACACAGAAAATATGAAGGAAAGAAGACACAAATTAGGAGGAAGGAAGAAGACAAAGACAGAAAAGAAACAGAGAGGAACACTGATGAGAGTTCGAAAACCTTCAAAAACAACAATCATACCTTCAGCCTGATCGCCAGTGGGAGCTTCAAGAATGTAGCTATATACAAGCAGTGATTATATGGTCTCTGAGGCAGTATCCCTGTTGGCCTTCTTAATGGCATCATCCATGTTGCTATAGCTGACGAGGTGGGGTGAGCGGTGCATGTCTGGATCTTGATTAAGTCCGTATGTCCAACCCTGCTGGATGCGTTCACTGGCCCAGATGTTGTGCGTGTTCTCTGCTAGCTGGTCCGCAAGTTCAAGTTTTGATGTTAGACTCACCTGTAATACATAATGAGAGATGTAGTAGGTAACATGGAAGGGAGAAACAAACAGAATTTAATGACCACATGTTGTGTGCATTTTCTACTACCTGATCTACTAATTTGTCAAGCTTGGATATCAAACTTTGCTGTAACACACAAAAAGACATACCAGGAACTCCATGGACGAACTGCGAAGGCACCACAATCGAAATAGAAAAAATGGAGGACAGAATATGGGATTTTGGACACATGGTGCCATCCCACTTCCCCCAGGGAGGGCTTCATATCACTTTTATGATGCTATTCCATGGAGGATCTCCAAAGGTGTCATAAAAAAAAAAATATATATATATATAACCTTATTTTTCTTGGCTTATTAATCCTGCAAAGTACTGCAGTATGGTTTCACTTCTGACAACACATCCTATACTATTATGCTAGATTCAGGCTGTCTGTGTGTGCATGCTTTAACTCCTCCCAGGCTATTTGATGGATCTGAATGAAACTTACGGGTGAGTTCGGCTTGTTACTGGGAAGGTTTTCCACGATATAAAATTCTGCAACCAATTACAGGGGGTAGGCGACCCTCATCAACTTAATTCTCTGAAATAGTGAAAGGAGGGCAGATATGACTGATTTAAGTATACGTTGTACAATGGACTCTCATCCATAATGCAATATTTGGGAGTGTGACCCCCTAAAACAAATAACTCAAAGTCAAATGGCCACCCCTTACGGGATTATGGTGTCGGGCAATAGATAGATAGATAGATAGTGACCCCCTACATTGATTCTTGGAGGTCAGCTGCCCTCCCAAAAATGAAAATGATCAGAACTAGGGGAAAGTGAGCCCACAAATTTCAATGAAATTTTTCAAGTCAGTTTGCCTGGTACCTTGATAATGTCTTCCACTATACTGAACAATGTTTTCCATCATCACTTGTAGGGGAACTCAAACCCCTCACCAAAATAAATACAGTACTGTACTCAAAAATGTAGTGAATGGACAACAGATATGGCTTTGATATCTTGGCACAAGTTGCATGAGACTCTCATCTGTAATGCGATACTGTATTTGGAAGGCATGATCCCCAAGTAATTCTTGCGGGGGGTGGGGGTGTCAACTCCCTCCCAAAAACAAAAACTATCAGAAATAGGAGTATGATTTGAATAAAACTTCCCAGGTGAGTCTGACTGGTTACTCCGAAGGTCTTCCACTATATGCAGTTTTCCAATCATGATTTTGAGGTGGGCCAGTGCCATCCTCACCAAATCTAACATTCTCAGAAATGGTGAAAGGAGGGCAGATATTAATATGACATCTCAGTATATGCCAGAATGACCCATTATCCCTTTGTTAGTATTCTTTGTTAGTGGGTTATTTCTTACTGCATGTTTAATATACAGTAGGCGCGGAAAGTGTTGACACCATCTTAAAAAAAGGAAACATTCTTGTGGTTAGCAAGGAGAAACAAATAAATTAACACTCACCATTGAATTTAGTATTTACTGGCATTCCCCTTCACCTTTATTATCTTCTTAAGGCATCTGGGGACACTGATGGCGTAGTTTTGCAGAACAGACGGACTAAAACTGCTCCATAGCTGCAGCCTCAAGTTTAGGCAAAGATGATGTGTCCATACTACGCAGCTGCCGCTTCATGTGCGCCCATAAATTCTCAATGGGATTGATATCTGGGCTGTTTCCAGGCCAATCTCGAATAAAGGGAACCTCACAGTCTGTTAGCCACTGTTTCACTGACTTTGCAACATGTGCAGGGGCAGAATCTTGCATAAATACTCTTGCCTTGGTTTTATCAAAAGTCACTTAAAACATCACATAAGAGCTCCAAATAATTGTTCTGGTTCACTTTTTCATTTGCAGGTAGAACTACCAACCTACCAACACCATAATATGTAAAGCAGCCCCAAGCCATGAGTGAGGCTGAGTATTTAACAAACTTGGAAGTGTACTTAGGATCCAGGGGGTCACTGCCTGGTTTGCGGTACACTCGTGATGAAGGGGTACCAGTGAGAGTAAATGTTGACTCATCACTCCAAAGCACAGTTTTCCATTGCTCCTCACTCCAGGCAAGATATTTCTTACAAAAATTTACTCTCTTTTTCTTCTGAAGTGCAGTTAGCAGTGGTTTTTTACGAGCACAAAAACTCCTGTAGCCCAGATCGTCATGCAACAGCTGCTGCACACTTCTGACAGACACATCTGCCAGCAACTGTGGGTTCTTTTCTTTTAAATCCCGTGCTGTTAGCCTTGGATCCTTGCTAACTTGCCTTGAGATCAGCTGACGGGTCCTGAAGGTTGTCTTACGAGGTCTCCCAGGCTTGGGAAGTGGAGTGGGAGGAATGGCCTCCCCACTGTCCTTGAACCGCTTCACCAGTCTCTGCACTGTCCTCAGTCTAACACCATCTGATTTGCAATAAATGGGAGTTTGTGGCCAGCTTTGTATAAAGTAATCACTTCCACACGTTTGTCCTTGCTTGTGGTTACTTTAGGCATGATGAGAATGTGGTAGGTAACCAAATAACTGTGTTATTTGAGTCAAAACATGCCCTCGTGGTGCATCACACACAGAGACAATCCTCCTCCTGTGGCTGCCCAAACATTACTGAGCCTGCTCCTGTGGTGCCAAACCTATCAAGCAGGGTTGCCAGCTCCCGTTGAAAAAGCGTCAGCTCATTTCGCATCACAGGGGAGGGTAGTATTGACCCTACTTCACTTAACGCGAAGAAGAATGACGTCGGCAAAAAAACGTCAATACTTTCCGCGCCTACTGTAATGTATTTGTAAGGTTTCCATTTATGCATTTGGGTTCTCAGTAGAAGCTGTGAGTAAACAGAGAAACCCTCAGTGCTGGGATTTTGGGTTAGCATGAAAAATTTAAAACGGTAATTGTGTTTGTTACAGGTTAATGTTTTGTTCTGTGTCGTGTACAGTATTAAGAGAGTCTTAATATCAATATCTACCTCCATCTTTCATTCCTTCCATCCTCTTCTGTCTTTCTTTCTTCATTCTTTCCTCTTCCTTCTGCCTGTGGGTGACTCTACACTGAGAGACAAGCCACATGGTTTCTTGTACACCAGGAAACCATTTACTATGCTGGGTGGTAACCATATAACCAAATTTTGGCACCTGGTGGTTTAGTGGGTAATTAAGGTGCTGTAATCGGACTGAGCCTGTGTAGGTTTATATCCAAGGGGTGGTTGGGGTTTATTGCTCACGTAATGCCACTCAGGGATGAGTGAGGCTTGTCACTCTCATCTTAAATGTCAGGACCAACTTGCCTAGCCCCGGGCTCCTGTGCTCCTCATGGGGTAATGTAGGATTGGATGATGAATGAATGAAAATATGGATTAATGTATTTTTGTATCTAAGTCTGTCCAGTTCATGAGACCTAGTTTGCATATTAGGATGATTTGTTGGTTTGATGAACCAACCCACCCAGCAACATAGTTGATGAGGTGGGCAAGGTTCATGAAATCAGGGACACATACAGACAGTCCCCCGTAGGAGACAAAACTGTATGTCCCAGAGCTGCTTTGTCCCTGACTTTGAGACGTCGAAGCTTTGCCTGGAGTCCCCACCATGACCAGAATTGTGCTTTCTGCATACTGTATCTATATTTGTATATATACTTCTTAGCAAAGTAATCGAAAAGAACAAAGGTGGACTCGTTTCTCTCCACCACCACACCTAGTCTCACATAAGAACTTGACAGTACATACAGTGCAAAGAACTCTCATCCATAATGCAATGTTTGGAAAGCATGACCCCAAATGATTTGGGGAGTCATCCCCCTTCCCTAAAATAAAAATGATCAGAAACATGGGATCATGAGGACATGGTTTTCAAAGAAAGTGGCATACATATTGCAGGATGGGTATGCAGTTTGCATGTTTTCTCTAAATTCACAGGAAGAAACTGCTGACCTACTTTACTGATTTGGCACATTTGGAGTTCCTCCCTGAAGCACCTCACATTATGAAGTGGTAAACAGGACCATGGCTCCCACAATTCAGTACAGCGAAGGGTAGATGAGAAGTTAAACACTTATATAATGACAACTAACTGTAATAATTTTAATGTCAACAGTGCAAGCTACATTTTACTGCTTCTCACCTGGGAGAGATCAAGGGGCTGAGGCTTGTACCCATTGGACTGCAGGAAGGGGTCGTTAATCAGGCGGACAGAACGGACACGGCTTGGTGGCTTGTCCAGCGTGATGTGGTAATCCAGTGCCAAGACCGTCCTAGGGGAAAAAATTATATCTATATATATAAATACAGGTATATATATATAGGAAGATGAATACCAGTGCTGGGATGAACATCTTGATTATTTATAGGAACGTTTCGGCTCTACTATAGCCATCATCAGCCTAAAATGAAAACTGATATCTCAGACATACCACAGAAAGTATAAAATATTTACATTTCTCAATAAAATGAACAGACAAATTCATATTAAAAAAAGAGAAAAAAAGAAAGAAAAAGAAAAAAGTGGAAAGGATGCATTTTACCATTCAACATATAGGTCAGCAGTAAGGTATCGTGTACTGTTAAAACGTGGTCAACTGTTAAAAATGCCAAACATGGCTAAAAAAGTTAAAATTAAGCTTTTAAAAAATGCAGAGTAGTGAGGTGGATGAGTCACAGACACCCAAGGTTGGCTTGTGGAGGTGGGTGAGGAGAGTCTCTGCTACTCGTCTTGATGTGTCGTCACGGGAAGTGTGGAGAATGGAGAAATCACTTGTATAGATTAGGTGACCTGAGGCTTCAGTGTTCACGGATCGCTGAATAGCCGGGTTTCGATAAGGGGAGACCCGTTCTGTGTGACCTTCCACGATGCTCCGAGATCCTGATGGTGAGGTGTCGTTTGGTTTGACCAATATACAGTAAGACCTCACTATATCGGACTTCAGTACACCGGAAGTCGCTTTTATCGGAATCCTGAAGCTTCCGGACTACACGTCGCATACATCGGAATTATTCCGGAAAAGAACACTTCAGTCCGGACCGGTGATGGCCAGAATTCCCCCTTTATTTGCCTGAAAAAACACGCTACAACTGACCAGACAACATGCTAGATGTTTCAGAATTATTCCGGGAAATAAGGCTTCAGTCTGGACTGGTGACACCCGGAATATCCCCTTTTGTTTGGGAGAAAGCACGCTGTATGAAGTTATTGTCCGCGTGGTTTGTGTGTTCGTGCGTGCGTTGGTCACCACAGCCTCCTCTAGCTCTGGGGACCGTTGACGCCCGGAATATCCCCTTTTCTTTCAGAGAAAGCATGCTGCATGAAGGTATTGTCCGAGTGGTTTGTGTTCATGCGTGCGTCGGTCACCACAGGCTCCTCCCACTCTGAGGAGAAGCCCGGAATATCCCCTTTTCTTTCGGAGAAAGCACACTGCATGAAGGTATTGTCCGAGCGGTTTGTGTGTTCTTGCGTGCGTCGGTCACCACAGGCTCCTCTCACTCTTGGGAGACGCCCGGAATATCCCCTTTTCTTTTGGAAAAAGCACGCTGTATGTAGGTATTGTCCGTGCGGTTTGTGTGTTCGTGCGTGTGTAGCGCGTGTGTATGTCACCACGGCCTCCTCTAGCTCTGTCTCAGTCTGACCTGCGCTTTCGTTGCAATCGGATCGTCACCAGTGTACTTGTACCATAACCCATATTAACCGACGTGAGTGAAGAAATGGCTTCTGCTGGCCCATCAACCTCTTCTGCTGCCTCTACCAAGGCCAAGAGGAAGTCCTTGTCCCTGCAAGAGATGATAATTCTGGAGGAGTATGAGAAGGGGACAAACAGCTCAACCCTCATGAAAAAATACAATTTAAAGAAGTCAACATTTTACGACCTTAGCCACGCCAAGGAGAAACTGAAGGCCATGGCCAAGAAAATTGAAACTAGGGGAAGCAAGACGAAGGTTTTCCGAGAGAGGAGGCAGCCTTATGAGGGACTCGACGATGCTGTGTTCACGTGGTAGAAACAGCAACGAGCTGAGGGTGTACCAGTGCGTGGCATTGATATACAGAGTGCTGCCGAACGTCTTGCAAAACACCTCGGCCATAAAGATTTTAAATCAAGTTCTGGGTGGCTGTTCCGGTTCCGCACGAGGCATGGCATCGTGAACAAAGCGATAACTGGAGAGATGCTCAGTGCTGACCACGAGGCTGTGGAGCCCTTCGTTCAAAAACTGTGGAGCATTATCGATGAGAATGGACTCCACCTGTTCCAGATATACAATGCCAATGAGACTGTGTGTTTCTGGCGTAATTTATCCCGGAACACTCAGTCTCATATCAGCATCCAGAGTACCCCAGGCCACAAGCAGATGAAGGACCAGTTATCCATTCTCGTCTGTGCCAACGCTGACGGGTTCCATCGAATAATTCCTGCTGTGGTCGGCAAGGCAAGGAAGCCCAGGGCTCTCAAGAACCTCATGGACTCCTTGCCTGTGGATTATTACCACAACCCCTCAGCCTGGTTCACACAGGAGATCTTTCTACGGTGGTTCAAGGAGGTATTTTCAGTTCAGTTCATAAAATCTTGTATAAAACACTGTTGAATAAAATGAATGCAGTTCAGTGCAGTATGGCCAATGTAAAAGTTAAGTTAATAATATACAGTTAAAAATAGAATAAAACAATGCAGTACCGTAAAGTAATGTATAACCAGTGAAAAAACTTCACTTATATAAAGTAATACAATGCAGTAATATAAAATACAAAATCACAGTGGCTTTTTTGTTGGTTTATAACACTCATGGTATTACTGTACAGACAGATTTTAGTGTCGTAATTGACTTCACCCCTGCATGACATTTAATATCATATTTGACCTCAACCCTGTATGGGGTGAAGAAAAATACGAAATATAATCCTGAGCATAGAACAAAGTTACGATTCAGCCACGTGTTGGAATTCGTATGATTTTACTTCGTAACTGACTTCACACGTGTGAAATTTTATATCACATTTGACTTCAACACCGTACGGGGTTGAAGTCAAATGCTGTACAGTACGAAATAAACTCCTAAAAATCAAATTTGCGATGCGGCCACGTGGTGGAATTTATTAAGATTTTCATTACGATTTTTTCAGGTGTTCTGCCCAGCCGTCAGGAGATTCCAACAGCGTGCCTATGGCACTGCCCGGAAGGACGTCAGGGCTGTACTGCTGCTGAATAATGCACCAGCGCATCCTGCCAACAACGTCCTTGTGAGCGACGACGGCAAAATAAAAGCCATCTTCCTCCCTCATAACATGATGTCCTTGATCCAGCCAATGGATCAGGGGATTATCGAGTCCTGCAAGAGGCTGTACAGGAAAAAGTACCTGCGGCAGTGCTTGGTTGTGGTGGAGGAAGGGTATATTGATCAGCAGGCCAAGAAAACTTTAGAAAATTTCAAGGCCTACAACATCAAGGATGGCATCTTCAACTGGGCAGAGGCTTGGAAGGAGGTGCCTTTGTCCACCCTGAAAAATGGGTGGACGAAGGTGTTAAAGTTGCCCAGATGTGCAGATAATGGTTTTGAAGGTTTTGAGCTGGGAGATTTTAACCAACTTCTGCAGGCAGCAGACCAGGGCCCCCTCACAAATGAAGAAGTTGAAGATTGGCTTAATGAAGATGCGGATGTTCCTGGTTACCACCACCTCACCGAGGAAAAAATTGCAACGGAAGTGTCGCATTTAGCTGAGAGGGTGGAGAAGGAGGAGGAGGAAGGAGAGGAAGAACCACCAGGCCCCTCCATACCCTTCGTAACTGATGGGACAGACCTCATCCTCCGCTTCCTTGATCACGGTTCAAGTGCTCAGTTCGGAAAATATTACACAACCGTCCGTCAGTTGAGGCAAGACTTACAGAAAGCGGTGATGGAGAGGAAGAAGCAAGCTAAAATTAGCGACTTTTTTATGCCTGCTCCACACAGCCGCACTCCTACTCCAGCCACAATTTCACACCACCCTTCTAGCTCAGAAGGTGATATTTCCCTTCCGTCCTTAGCATCGACGTCGTCCTTGCACATAGTGTCCCCGGAAGTCCCAGATATACTGCTAGAGGGTGATGAGTGAACTGATGATGATTACAGTACAGTACTGTACAGTATTAGTACAAAGTGAACATCTTTAGTTTGTAAGATCGTAAAAAGTGTACGAAAGTGTTTAAGATATGCACTGTACAGTACAAGTGTTATGTTCATGAAGATTGTAAATATGTACAGTAATAAGATGTACAGTATAAAGTGTACAGAACAGAGATGTTGAATAAGTTGCGCAATTTATTTTCTAGGTGTTACACTACAATACAGTACAGTAATTTTAAGAACTAACATTAATGGAACAACTTTTGTTATAAGTTCATGGTGTTTAAGTTTCGGAATAAGTTCTGCATGTGTGGCCTTACGCAGTACAGTACACCGTTTTATTATGAGTGCCTTAAGGTCTTGTAAGTGTGTCCCCTACCTCACCACTACAGTCGTTTCTTCTATACACACTCCACAAATGGGCCACTTGAGCTCCTGCATGCACATCACAATAAGGTAAATTAAAGACATATTTCTCAGTGTAGAGTACAGTACAGTATGAAGTGTACAGTACAGAAATGTTTAAAATTAGTCTTGTATTTTGTAGCAATAAAGTACAGTCTTTCCTAAGTGGTATACATTACCATACAATAATACAGTGTACAGTACCTGTATTACTGTTAATGGAACACCTTTAGTTACAGTTAAAATTACTGTCTTGTATTTTGTAACAATAAAGTACAGTACAGTCTTTCCTAAGTGGTCTACATTACCATACAATAATACAGTATTGTACAGTGTATTACTGTAAGTGCTTATGTTAATGGAACACCTTTAGTTACAGTATAAGTTTGTAGTGCTGTACAGAGTATAATTTGAGTTTGTGTGACAAAGTACAACAGTACAATACTGTACTGCATTAGGAGAAGTAGCTTTATGTTTTAAAAATGCATCTCTTACCTCAAGTTCAATCATGTCTACTCTAGAGACTCCACTAATAGACCACTTCAGCTACTCTATGTACTGTACATCACAATACTCTACAGTACTGTAAGGTTAATAAAAGACATGTTTATCAGCGTACAGTAGTGTACTGTATTATTATCCAGTACAGTACCACTTGATTATTGTAGTGAATGTATAATACAGTACACAGTCCTGGAATGGTAGTAAAAACACTTGGTGACATCATGGGGAAAAACCTTGGGTGGGGTCCGGACTAATGTCTGACATATCGGAAAAAGTCTGGATTAGTAGGGGGAAGTCCGGATGTCGCTTTTATCGGAAAATCGCTTATTTCGGAATAGCCTTGGCCCCAATTAGTCCGATATAGTGAGGTCTTATTGTATTGTTACGTCAGGGGTTAGAACCATGTGTCTGTGAGCAGTGATGTGTGGCAGGTAGTGAAGATATGTGGTTTGTAGGGAAGATGTATGGCAAGTGGTGAAGATGTGTTGGTGAAAAGTGAAGAAGTGTGATTACGAGGGAAGATGTGTGACAGGTAGTGATGGTGTGTGTGTGTGTGTGTGTGTGTGTGTGTGTGTGTGTGTGTGTGTGTGTGTGTGTGTGAAGGTAGTAAAGATGTTATTAAAAAGGGTAAGTAAGATATTACCTACGGAGAAGGTTAACTATAAATATGGATGGATAGGTGTTCTGCATAGCTATGAAGTGTGTACGCAGTGAAGGGTGGTAAATGACATGAGAGAGAGGGTGCAGGGAATGGGAGAGGTACACGGAGCAAAGGGTTACGAGAGACAGTGTGATCTTGAATTAGGAAACCAGGAGAAGTTGAGAAAAGACGCAACTGCACTGTGCCATTTGTTTTGATGTCTGCACTGTTTATACCCCGGAAATTCACTGCCAGCAAACTCCCTCTTAATTATGTTGGTTTTCTTTTCGTCTCCTTGGTGGTGGCACAACAATATGATATATATAAAGGAAAGAAGACCGTCTCTTCTACACGTTTCCTACCATACACAGGATAAGCGTTTTGAATCACAACATGAGTATAAGCCACTGGCATGTCCACTACAAGAGTCACCTTTTTTTAATACAACCTATAACACATTTAAAATGATACATATACTGTACTCTAACCCTTGAATTCATCTTTAAGATATAGATAATGTGAACTAAAAATAATCATCAAGTACAGTACCATTACCACACCCTCATATTATACTCCAAAGTAAAATTTAAAAATTTAAATAAGCACATAAATAGCTACATTATATTTTCATAGTACAGTGACCCTAACTGTTTATGCACAAACAAACTCATCACTTTAATGTAAACTGAATATGTATTTGAACAAAATATACATTACCATTATTCATGACACTAGAAGAATCTTGGTGTGCTCTCGAATTCGATGCAATACTGCCAAGCCCATCTGCAGGCGGTGATGGTGGTCTTTGAAGAGTGGCATTGTGACGTTTCAGTGATGGAACATCGTCCAGGGCAGGAGGTTGGGGCAATTTCTTGATAGGAAGGAGAATAGTACTGCTGCTGGACCCACTGGAGTCTGAGTCTGAATCAGAAACTCTCCTCCTCCTAGCCCCGTAAAAATACAGTACAATTAGAACAATCAGAATATCCTGTGGGAAATTAAACCCTTTCAGAACCATGACCTGCCTACTGTGGCCTGTTTGGAAAGACAGGCTGAGGAAAAATAATTGTGGTCCTTTTCAGGTACAGTACATTATATGCTTGGACCCCTAAGGGTAGACAGACAACACTGCTCTGAATTTTATGTCTCCACTGATAACTGGCTGTGATCTGCATGCATTTTTTTGTGTCCACCACTGAAAAATTACTGTGCTTTACTTCAATCCCACCCTCATTGTCAGGACACCAAACCACCTAAAGAGTTTTAGTTTTTCAAATAAGATGAAGGAAATGTTACTTTTTTTTTTTTTTTTTAAATAGTACAGCACAGGTACACTCATGATTACTAATCTCTGACCAGAGAGTGAGCCAAAGTCGTGGCCAGGAGTAGACTGCACAATCAGACACGCTCAACCATCGTTCTACAAAGGTTTAGTGCTTCAGTGAACGATTTTCTAAGCACCACTGAAACACATTCGCTTCACATTATCTTTTCAAGTAATATATATGCATTTTAAGATACAGACATGAAAGTTGGTCATAGCTGTATTTACCTATTTGTAGTATACAGGAATTGAGCTAAGCTTGTGTTGTCCTGTCTCCAAATCTACATTCATCTAATCTAGTTTTAAATACATGAATGTTTTTCGCCTGCACCACCTCTTCGTCTAAGTCATTCCAAATACTTATGCTTCTGTTCGGGAAACTGAACTTTTTGAGATCATTAAGACATCTACTTTTCCTCAACTTGAAGCCATGACCTCTTGTTCTTCCATCATCCAACACAATAAGATCCTCTCTATCCACCCTTTCCAATTCTCTTACATTTCTAAATATCGTGATCAAGTCACCTCTTTCCCATCTCTCGCGCAATGTTGGTAACTTCAGTTTTTCCAATCTCTCCTCGTAGGTGAGTTCCCTTAAACACGGTATCATCTTCGCTGCCATCCGTTGGACCCTTTCTAGTTTATCAATATGCTTCTTCAAATGAGGTGACCATACCACCGCCGCATACTCTAGTCTTGGTCTTATCATGGTCACTATCAACTCCCTCAACATTTCCTCATCCATATAATTAAAAGCCACTCTCATATTGGTCAGTAATCCATAAGTTCCCCCAATAATTTTGTTTATATGCTTTTCTGGTGACAAGTCATCCCGAATAATCACTCCCAAGTCTTTCTCATCCTTTCTTTTACTAATCACATCATTGCCCATTTTATATGTCCAGTGTGGTCTTCTTTCACTTATACCCAATTCAAATACATGACACTTCTTGGCATTAAAGTCCATTTTCCAAGTCTGGCTCCAGCTGTGTATTTTGTCCAAGTTCTCTTGCAGTTCTTTACAACTATCAATACATTTAATATGTTTCATAATTTTAGCATCATCTGCAAACATACTCATGTAACTATTCAAACCCTCTGGCAAATCATTTACACATATCAGAAACATTACTGGGGCCAGGACAGAGCCCTGGGGTACTCCACTAGTCACATTTCTCCATTGTGATCCTTGTCTCTTATTACTGTTCTCATCTGCCTTCCTATCAAATAATATCCCATCCACTTTAATAGTTTCCCATGCACCCCTCCAAATGTCCTCAACTTCCACAATAGTCTCTTATAGGGTACCCTGTCAAATGCTTTCTTAAGATCCAGATAGACACAGTCTGCCCATCCCTCTCTCTCCTGTAAGACATCTGTTACCCTACTGTAGAAACTTAGTAGGTTAGTAATACATGATCTTCCTTCCCTAAAACCAAACTGTCTTGGTGTTATCACTTCATTTTCTTCTAAATACTTTATCCATCTTTTTCTAATAACTTTCTCACAGATTTTACAAACAATACTAGTAAGTGACACAGGTCTATAATTAAGTGGATCCTCCCTATCTCCTCCCTTAAAGATTGGCACAATACTTGCTCTTTTCCAATCTTTAGGTAACTGTCCATTTTCAAGCAATGTTTTGATAATGACATAAACTGGCCACACTAACTGGTCGGCACATTCCTTCAGGATCCATCCAGCCACACCATCTGGTCCCATTGCTTTTCTCACATCCAAATCCTTCATCAGCTGTAGCACCTCATCCATGTCAACTGTAATTTCGGTCATTCTCGTCAGCCTGGGTTCCATTTCAGGCTCCCTAAATTCGTCTTCCAATACATAAACTGACTGTAGCTTGTTGTTCATTATTTCACACAAGTCTTCCTCTCTTTCGTATGTTTCATTTCCATCCCTCAGTCGTATTATACTGTCCTTAACTTTCATTTTGCCATTTACGAACCTATAAAATAGTTTCGGCTCTTTTTTACAGTTAGATACATCTTTTTCGTATTTCCTTTCCTCTTCTCTCCGAATCCTTACATATTAATTTCTAACCTGCTTGTACTCCTCCAAAGCCCTTTCACTATACCTTCTTCTCACTTTATTCCATGCTTTTTTTCTTGCCTCTTGTGCCATCCTACATTTGTTGTTAAACCATTCTTTCTTCCTTTCCATAGCTGCAGAAAATTTGGGACATAGTAACTCCTGTTTTATATACTTCTATCAAAAACTCATATTTCTCATCAACATTTGTGATCATATTCATTTTACTCCATTCTACATTTTGGAAAAAGTTCCTCAGGGAAGAAAAGTCTGCCTTCCCATAATTGTATCTATTTTCTCTGTGTTTTTCATCTCTTTCTCCTTCCCTCACTCCTACCACGTCCATCTCAATTACCAGATGATCACTTTTACCAAAGGGGCAATGGTAGGTTATGTTCCTCACATCATTTGGGTCCTTTGTGAATAGTAGGTCAAGCCTGGATGGTTCATCAACACCCCTAATTCTTGTGTTTTCTTTGATCAACTGGGTTAACATGTTTTCCATCATCAATTCCATTAATTTATTTCCCCATGATTTTTCATTGTTCCCAGCATCCATACTTTCCCAATCAACTTCTCTACAGTTAAAATCTCCCATTAATATTATTCTATTTCTTCGTTCAATTAACATTTCTAGCCTAATAATGGATTCACTTATTAACTGCTCGTAATCTTCCTTTGTCCATGCCCTAGTTTTGGGGGGCATATAAAAAACTATTACATCCATTTTTTTCTCCATAATTGTCCTCTATTTCAACTCCCAAAAGTTCAGCCTTAGTATTTTCAATATCTATATTCTTTACTCTTAGGTCATTATGGGTTAACATCACTATTCCTCCCCCAAATTTGCCTTCTCTGTCCTTCCTCCAAATCTTATAATTATTCCAGCCAAATAATTTTATATCAACATCTTGGGGCAATTTAGTCTCTACTAGGCAAACAATTTCAGGTTTATTTTCATTTAAGTAGTCTCCAATTTCCCCTTTCTTAGATATTAATCCATCTACGTTACTGTACATGATGCTCAGATTTGCTGCACTGCTGTTATCTTTACTCGTTCTTGTCTTTTTCATATTCATATCCATCCCCTTTGTTTCCTTCACATCTAGTTCTTCACATACCACTTCCTTGCTTTCATATCCATCACTCTCCAAAAAAAAGTTTTACTTTCTTCCTCTGTCCTCGTCATTTTTTTCCTTTACTTGGTCCTTCAAAGATTTTAAGACTTCTCTTTCTTCTTCATTCAAGTCTTTTCTTACTATAATATTTTCCATTCCTGCCTCTTTACTTAGTTTCCAGGTCACCTTAAGTATGTCATTTACAACACTTTCTGAAGACATCTTAACTCTCATTGGTCTTGCTTCCCCTTTCTTATATGGCCCTATCCTCCTTACTTCCTCAATTTCTTTTTCCCACTAGTTTCCTTTGGGATCGATCTTGTCCAATATCTGCCTCACCTGATTTGAGTCTCTCTCGAGTCTCACAGACCTAACTTTTTCTTCTTCCCCCCTGTTTCCAAATATTATCACATATCTGTTCCTTTCTAGTGTTTCTCTCACTATTTTCTTTTTTCTTCAATATTTTCACTACATTTTCTTCCACTTTTTTCTTGTTCATTTCCCTTTCTTCCTGAATAATTTCCCTTAAACTGACCACTTCTTTCTGTTCTTCTTCCACATTTGCCCACTTTGCCTTTTGCTCTTCTAACACACTACTTACCTTCTCTGTTTGGTTACTGCTTTCTTCTAGTTTTCTCCGTAATTCAATATTTTCTCGTTTTAAATTCTCGATCTCCTGGTTCGCTGTCTCATTGGCCTGTATCAAACTCTGTATAGTATTTTCGGTTTTTTCAGGCATGTCTCTTGATACTAGATCTTCCACTTTCTTTTCTAGATCACTAATTCTCATAATCAATGTTTTAACCCAGATCCATTACATTTGTTTCACTGTCAAATCCTGGGAATTCCGGTTCCCCAGTGTTTACATGGTCGGCCATGTTCAAGGTCGGTTGCAGTACTAAACTGAACAGCTGTTCCCAAAATTCCTATAAAAACATTCATGTATACTTAATGATAATAGTTCTTTACATTTTTTGGTAAACTATAATAACTTGCAATACTTAAAAATTATGAACAAGACTGGAGACAGGACAATTCCTGAAAACTACTTAGGGTTTGTTGAGAGGCGGTTTGAGACACGTCTTCTGGCTGTGGCTGCCACTCCGTGTGTGTGTGTGTGTGTGTATGTTTTTTATTAATCTGTTTATTGTTTCACTGACTCATTTCTTGAGGCGAGCCTTTAACTGAGCTCTTGTTACGTGATAGTGGAGAAAGTAGTATTCACAACTACTTCAGCAACTGGCATCCAGGCGACATATTCTGAGTAAATATGCTTTATAATACTTATATCATTGACAAAAATTTTCCATTACTTGCCACTATGAAGTAAATTTTCTCTAAAATAACATAATTATTGTGTAATGACAGTATTACAGTATCGGTAATACGTTATTAATATTTGTAATAACAGTACAAATATTATTAATCAAGCAGGTGTGGATTGGAAGTGCACTAAAATTGGCGTGTTCCTTGGGCACATACAGTGGAACAATAGTCACTTTAATATCCCCTTATATGTTTTTTAGCTATTATCTTTCTTAAATGCAAATATGCTCGGAGGAGGACGTGGAGCTCATCTTGTCCCTCTGACTGGACAGACCTAATTCAGGAACGGGGGCAAATTACTGGTCGGTATATGGCTGGTCAAACCTGAAATTACATAAGCCGAGAGATGGGTCTTAGTCGCAGTACTGTGATGTTGTGGGTTCGTCGATACCAGTCTGAAGGTCACGTGATGACCAGACCCTGACCATGACGACCAAGCGTTATCACACCAGAGAAGGATGCCAGGAGTTTTGCTGCTGCACAAGAAGCGCCATTAAAACAGTGATCCAGATAACCTGGTAATTAATGGTGCTTGATATACAAGGAAAGCCATTGAAAATCCAGCCATCAGTAGTGTATTCATGGTCATGAATACTTAGGTATTGAAACCCAAATAAGTTTAATTGGTAGGAGCTCTTGCTGCAGTCTTAAGTCACGGGATCCCATAAAACATTATGTAAGGTTAAATAGAAATTATTCAGTAAGAAAAAATGCCTTCGATGGAGTAAAATGAAATTTCACAAGTTATCAACGTCATTATTTTACATTACAACTTCCAGCATCTAATGCAAACCCTCTCATCACGGAAAACCTATATGACATCGATAAAGATGCTTTAGGTGGATAAAATGAAATTTATGAACCTTAAGAAGCTGAAGAGTTGAAGATCATACGTTGAAGCATTATACCGAAAGAAAGCTTATTCATCAATCAGTGGTAATTATGAAAAATCTTTCAAGGGGTAAGAACACGCACACCTCCTTAGGCCAGCACATCTCCTTCTTAGGTCCGCACACTTACCCCCTACTTTAATATCTACTCATCTGTTTAAGCAATTTGGATTTGATTTCAGAACCTCTCATGATTAGATCAATAGGTCAAGGTTGCTGGAGCTCTTACTCACCAATGCCAACCACCAACCTTGTTACAAAACACTGATCTGCAGTGCATAAATCTGTGTTTCAGTGTTTGCTGAAAAATATATATTTCTAGCAATACACCATACACGTTTTTATCATTCCATATTTATTTTCTTCTATCAATCAATAGTCTTGTCTGCATATTTTTGCATTCTACTTTTAATATACCCGTTCTTGGATCTATCCGTCTTGTTTTCTCCCCATTTTGCTTGTGTAAATCTGTTATGTCCATCTTGTGTCCATTTTGCCATAATTTAGTAGTTATATTTGTCTATATATTTGTTTGCCCAGAAGTATATCTGTAAGTATATACCTTGAATTTATGCTTACATAAATTTCATGGACCTCGAGTTCCCTGTGAATCCTCAAGTCATTCGTTGAAGATTACACGAGAAAGGCTTTTCTTGCTACGTGTCAGCCGTGCAGCAAGACCTCACACATGCACATCGGGAGAAGAGGCTTGACTTTGCCGGACACTTTGTGACAGAGGGGGAGGCCTTCTGGCAGTCTGTCATATTTGCAAATGAAAAATCCTTTTGACCTGTATCTGCCCCTAGTCGTCAATGCTGGAGGCTAATAAATGAGTCCTGCCCTCAGAAAGCACATTTATGAATTACAGCAGTCTGGAAGGGTCTCGCAGAGAATGCATGGAAGGATGTGGTATGGGAATGTAGGTGAGTTCGTTGAAGCAGAGCGGAATTAATTCAGAACAATATCCACATCCTCGAGACATTCTTGCCCGCCGCGAGCGCACGTTATACTGCAGCCCCAACATATACTCGTATTTTGTTCAGGCCAAGTCCCCCATACGCAATAGTCACGCAGTCAAAGAGTGGTTTTCAAGCCACCTACAAATAAAACCCAAAGATTGGCCTCCAAAAGGATGCGATATGAACCCAACTACGAACTTGTGGGAGATTATGGTAAAAGAATGGGAGGTAGAGGAAAAGGGCAAGACTGCCATCATGCGTAAACAGGGAAATCTGGGAAAGCATCCGGAGAAAAACCTTGTCAACTCCCACCTCGACATTTGTTAATTATCGATGCTGAGGGAGGCTGGAGTTGCTACTGAAACAGTCAATATTATTGATAATGAGGCTTTACGCATTCGTATGCATATATAGAAAATAATGTTAATGTCAAAATATAAGTAATAGACGCATGAAAACATATATGAGCATATAGATAGATAGATAGATAGATAGATGGATAGATAGATAGATGGATGGATAGATAAATACATAGATATCTAAATAGGTAAATAAATAGAGAGAGAGAGAGAGAGAGAGAGAGAGAGAGAGATACATATAGATAGGTAGATAGACATAGATAGACAGATAGATAGTAGATAATGGATTCATTCTCATCCTTTCCCACTAAATACATCTCGAGAAAATAGTACTAAAACTATCAGTAATATATATATATAATACGGAAAACCCACTATTACTTCAGTTTAATTTACGGTTTCCATCTCCTATATAGCTCATACCCAGCCATATAAAACTGGCTGGTAAAATCTTTATAAAGTATATATGATAATGATAATTTTCTACATAATTGATTCATTATCCTTTTCCACGAAAACTGCTCCTCCAAAAACAGCCTGGGAAAAAACTCGTGATGAAATATCGATAGTAATGCTATAAGAAGATACACTATTTAATTTCAACAAATAATTTCTATCGTTATTGAAAGCTTTTTAACTTATATATATATACAGTATATATATATATATATATATAACAGGCTCGGTTGCCATCCATTGGAAACTGTTGCGCTGTTCCGAAGCGACATCTTAGCTGCATGATCCTTCTAGTCAAAATGTGTATAAGTTAATGCCGTTAATTCATAAATGATTATATGATGTCAATGCCCACATACTGTACAGTGGCACATGCCTATTAAAGGCATTTGTCCAATTGCAGATTGACTGAACAAATGTTAGTCCCTGTCAATAAACACTAATTACTTTATTATAGACATCACACAAAAAATGGTAATAGTAGAGATATGAGGAGCAGATCGCTTCAGATCGCCTGGTTACAGTTCTTTGCTCCGTCCAGTAGTGCAGGGCCTGTGTTCGAATGTGTGGCCCGTGTGTGGTCATAACGCTGCCCGCCACGCATTTCTGGTCAGAGATTAATAATCATGACTGTACCATAAGTCTCTGTCTTTAGTTACTGTACTACCCTCCTTTGTTCTGTACTTCACAGGTGAAGGAAGAAATTTTGGAGCAAAATGGTGTAACCAAACCAAGGTGTACATGTTAATAGACCATAATAATCAGGGGCTTGTCCAGGTACAGAGGTTTAGACCTTGTCACAAAGTGAAGCCTACTGTACAACATCTTTCATATGTTTGCATACCTTCTATGACCTCTTCCACATTCTTGTTCACTTTGAATATCAGATGAATATTCAGCTTGTTTTGCTCATCTTCGTGCCTCAGAATAGTCATCTGAAATAAAAGAAACTTTACAAATATTTACTAAACTGCTAACATACAGGGTGGCTCAGATTTAAGGCATTTAAAAGTGGTGATAGGCACATCCACACTGAGAGCAAGAAGGCATGAGCAGGCTAGAGGCAAGGATTTTAAACCACTGTAGGTTAATGGATGGACATGGCTGTACTGAGGTGATCGTTCTCATACAGATATTGTCAGTTTCATTACCATTTCAGCGATGTGGGTATTACTGAGCAGTCTTAAGCCTTAGCTGCTTTAGTTACATGTATGGTAAATATGAAAGGCGATCTAAGCCTATCTCCAATGTTGTGTCCTCTCTCTGTGCCCCTGAAAATAATTGAGTCCATATTAGTGTTTTTGCCTTCCACTGTTATTAATACCAAAAATGATTTGCCATTTCACCCTTGGGGAGGGAGCCTCCTACATTGTGCCCCTGGGTTTCAGTTCCTGCGAAGGGGGGCATTGTGCCCCGCGGAGCCGGTCATTGCCTCTCTATTATTCAAATGTAAAGGGTGGTGAGGGGGCAATTAAGGCCAGTCACAGCATGACTCAAAATCTCACTCAGATTTTCTAATACAATTCATTATCTCCATCTCTTATTACTCTATATTGGTAAAAGGTATGCCTGTAATGTCAGCCAGAGTAAAATACTGAAGTGGGTAAAATGTGTGTGTGTGGGTTTATCAAGAAAAGACTAATACCAGATATATTCAGTCAACTTTGTAATAATCACAATTACACAAATTATAGGTTATTAAGAGGCATTAATGAACAGTATAGAGCCCTTAAGAACAACCTCTTGAGAGTTACCGATGCAATATGCGGTTGGACAAGAGGCCCACCAAGACATTAAGTAACTTGGTGGTGGGATGAGGGTGTAGAAGCCACAGTTAAGGAGAAAAGAAGGCTTTTCCAGGAATGGAAGAATGGTGGTAACAGGGAGGAGTACTTGGCTGCCAAGCGCAGGGCTAGAAGAGAGGTATACAGGGCGAAGTCTGAGTCACAGAGACTTTTACTGGATAATCTAAATCATGGGGAAAGGAAAAATGCAATTTTTAGGGTGGCAAATCAGGTGAAGAGGGATAATCGGGACATTGTAGGCGAGCAGTGTGTGAAGAATGATGAAGGAAGGGTAGTGGTAAACAGTGAGGATATTAAAGATGCATGGAGAAAGCACTATAGCCGGTTGTTGAATGAGGAGTTTGATTGGGATAGAGAAGGTTTGGAGCCAGCTGATCCAGTGTTTGGCCCTTGGCCTTTGATTGATGCTGCTACTGTGAGTGAGGCAATAGGCAGGATGTGGGTGGGGAAGGCGGCAGGTGTGTCTGGGTTGACTGCTGAAATGCTGAAAGCCTCAGTAGGTATAGGAGTGGGGTTAGTCACTGACCTGATAAATACGAGTATATATGAGTGTGTTGTCCCAGATGAATGGCTGAAGTGTAATTGTAAATGTGTACAAGGGGAAGGGTGATGCCCTGGAAAGAGGAAATTATAGAGACATGAAGATTTTAGACCAGGTAATGAAGGTAATGGAGAGAGTTGTAGAAGGTACGATTAGGGAAAGAGTGAATATTGATGAGATGCAGTTTGAGTTTATGCCAGGCAGGGGGACCACTGATGCCATATTCATTGTTCATCAGCTTTCTTGAAAGCAGTGATAAGATACAAAGAACTGAGCATAGAATTGAAAAGTTACTGCATGTCTGTACAGGAGGGAATTGGTGTAAAATTATTATTATTTTGGGATAACAGAGTATAGTTGTGACGAGGCATTTACAGTACTTTATTTGATTATACTAAGTTGTGGCGCATAGTGGATGTCGGCTACCCTGAACAATAGAGGGCAGCAGTGTGCCATCCACGTCATCAGAGGTGAAGTGGACGAGAGCAGAAGCTCGGGAGTCAGGCCATCACCACCTCAGCTAGAGAGAACACCTGCAAGTGAACTTGGCACTCGGCAGCAGAAGGGCTCGATGCTAACAGAGGGACATATACCAACTTAAGATAATCCAGCTATAAATTCTGTAACCTTGAATCGTGTGACACTTACTTAAAATGTGCAATTGTTAAATATAGAATTTTATATTTTCACCTGTATTTCTGTAGTCCATCGGTCTCCAGAGCAAAGTGGTGCAGTGAGTAGGATGGAAAATTTAACCCAAGAAACGACAGTGGTGACTGATGAACAAAATCAAATTGAAAATGAAGATACGTCTGATGTGGTTCGGCTGGAGAATTTGAAATTGAAGAAATCTCGAGCTCAAGCAGTGTTCACACGAGCAAGGCTTAGGTTACTGCAGGTGTTGGATGAAGATGAAGCACCCAGTCGTCGGCAAGTGAAGCAGGAGTGTTCAAGATTAGAAGTCGCATCCGAGAAGGTGATGGATGCTGTTTGGGAACTGTCGGGTGAATACGCAGATCGAGGCGAGTCTGTTAATGTACAGAAATTGTCTTCACTGGCCGAGGAAATAGAAACCGAGTTCAAAGCAGCTATGGATAGAGCCCGGCAGTTCCTGGATAGCGGGGTGGACGAAGCATTAAGCAGTGTATCTGGTGTATCGAACGGAACTTTTCAGATGAATAGATTCGTTAGGAAGCAGAAAGAGCTTCGAGATTCAGTGGGCAAGAAAGAAGAGAAACTTCTTCGGAAGAAGGCCAAATTAAAAGCTGAATTCGAGCGTCAAGAAGAAGAATTGGAGCATGAATTACGGACTGAACGAGAGAAACTACGCGTAGCTGAGAAAGACGTATGGAAAGGTACCCAACGTCAGTATGATAGTGTCTCAAGTGGGAAGCAACTCATCGAAGGTTCCTGTGGAGGAGCTCGAGCAGTCGCCTCTTATATCCCCATCTTATCAGATAGGTCAAGATTTATGGAAGCAGTTAAAACGGGTTGCTATTTCTGTCTTTAGTGGGGATAAGTCTAAATACGAGAGCTGGAAAGCGGCTTTTAATGCTTGTAATGATATGGCACCAGCTACTCCAGAATACAAGTTATTGCAGTTGAGACAGTACCTGGCAGGTGAAGCACTGAGTGCAGTGGAGAATTTAGGACATTCAGCATATGCTTATGAAGCCGCAAAAGATAGACTGGAGAGAAAGTTTGGTGGTTATCGTCGACCGATGATTTTACATTTGGAAGAACTTGAAAGCCTTAGACCCTTACGTGATGAAAGTGCTTTGGATATTGAAAAGTTTGCAGATTTATTAGATATTGCTATCATTAATCTTAAAGAAATGGGTCGTTATGAGGAATTAGGCAATGGATCACTTTACATGAAGCTTCAGAAGAAAATGACTGAACCAATGATAGCTCATTATCATCGCTGGATTTATGAGAACAGTTTGGATGAATCAGTGGAAACATTACGTAAGTGGATAGTAAAGGAAGCAGAGTTTCAGGTAGTTGTGTGGGAAACTGTTCATGGAGTAAAAAATGCAGGTGGTAGGAGAAAGTACGAAAACATTGGCAAAGAGAGGCAAAGATCTTATTTTGGAAACACAAAAGATAAAGACACACAGAAAAATAGGGAAGTGCTAAGGTTGTGTAAAGTGTGTAGTGGCAGACATGGTGTTTGGAAATGTGATTCGTTTAAGAGCATGGAGGTCTGGCGACAGTGGGATTTGGCTAAGCGACTTCAGCTGTGTTTTAGGTGCTTAGGTGATGATCACATAGGTAAACAATGTACAAGAGGACGAATTTGTAGGCTAAATGGTTGCAAACTGATTCACAACAGGTTATTGCATCAGAACAGTTCTTTCAGCAGATCCACCAACACTGGGAAAATAACTAGTCGGATTTCAAACAGTCTCCCAAGTCAAACCTTGGCAAAAGTAGACACTCAGGTGCAGTGTGAACAGTGTTCGACCATGGAGGGGGATCATGAAGAGAGGGCTCTCACGGTAGTAGAGAAGGAAAAGGTTGTGAACAGAAGGGAGTATGTGTCATTGCGCACAGTTCCAGTTGTATTAAAGAATGGACAACGAAGAGTTGTGAACGTATTACTGGACGACGCCAGTACTAAAACCTACATTAATGTTGATGTAGCTGCAGAGCTGGGGCTTCAGGGTAAACCTCAGAAAGTAACTGTGAATGTTTTGAATGAAAAATTTTTTACTTTCGACATAGCAACTGTCGAATTCGAGTTGGAAAGCCTAGATGGAAAAACTCTTCTAAAAATCACTGCATTCACAACTAATAGGGTGACTGGTAAAATGAGAGTAGTGGACTGGAGTAAGCATTCAGACAAGTGGTCTCATCTACAGAATATTAGGTTCCCAACCGTAAGTTCTAGACCTATTGTTGATTTGTTGATTGGACTTGATTATCCAGAACTTCATTTTTTTTTACAGGATGTTAAAGGACAGCAAGGTGAACCAGTGGCTAGACTTACACCATTGGGGTGGACCTGTATAGGTAACGTAGATAGCACAGAGAAAAGCTGCAGTTACTCTACCTTTGCTCATACTTATTTCATAAATGATCATGCAGATTCGGAAGCATTAAACTTGACCTTACAAAAGTTTTGGGAAATAGAAAATGTAAAATCTGTGCAGAACCAGATATTAAGTAGTGAAGAACACACAGCCTTGCATAAAGTAGAAAGATCTTTTAAATTTATTGATGACCATTATCAGGTTGCCATACCTTGGAAGGATGATGTTCCTGAGCTGCCAGACAACTACGAGGCTGCTTTTTGGAGACTGAAAAACGTCGAAAGCAGACTTCTGAAGAGTCCTGACGTATCGGAAGTATACTGTAGCACCATCGAGCATCACCTTACAAAAGGTTATGTTCGAAAAGTTTCACCACAAGAGGTAAGCAAAAGCAAATGGTACCTACCACACTTTCCAGTGGTGCATCCTGAACGAGCCACCACAAAGATCTGCATAGTGTTTGATGCAGCAGCAAGATACAAAAATGTTGCCCTAAATGATTTCATTTATGAAGGTCCAAAGCTACAGAACGATATGTTTGATGTCCTTACAAGATTTAGAAGGTATCCTGTTGCACTAGTATGTGACAAAGCAGAGATGTATCTAAGAATAGAGATAGCACCTGAGGATAGAGTATATCACACATTTTTATGGAGAGCTTTGGATCAGTCTAAGCCACCAGAGGTGTATGAATTCCAGCGAGTGGTATTTGGGGTAAACTCTTCGCCGTTCCAGGCACAGTTTGTCGCCAGGAAACATGAGAACTACACAAGAATTTCTTCCCACAAGCAGCAGACACTGTGCTAAATTCAACCTACATGGATGACAACATGGATTCTGTAACGGACAACAAAGAAGGTATTGAACCATACGAACAGTTGAAACAATTGTGGAAGAAAGCGGGCATGAATGCACGTAAGTGGTTATCAAATTCGAGTGCAGTGATGGAGAGGATTCCTCCAGAAGACAGAGCAGCTGAGATGGATTTAGGCCATCATCATCTGCCCAACATGAAGGTGTTAGGTTTTGTGTGGCTAGCAGACCAGGATATATTCACCTTCTCATCTATTGTGCCTGATACACAACAGGAGCTGACGAAGCGTAATGTTCTTCGGGAGATAGCTAGCATATTTGATCCTTTGGGTTTTCTTGCACCTGTCATTATTACAGCCAAAGTTTTGTTGCAGGACTTTTGGGCTGTGGGAGTAGACTGGGACAATCCAACAGATGGAAGATTAAGAGAAAGAGTAATGAGTTGGTTTAAAGACTTGGTAAATCTTGGTAAAATTAAAGTTCAACGCTGCCTACAAGTACAGGATGAGGTATTGTCAATGAATCTACATACCTTTGTTGATGCGTTGGGTGATGCATACGGGTGTGTAGTTTATGCAAGGTCTGTTTATTCAAGTGGGAGAGTATCAACATGTATAGTTGCAGCTAAATCATGTGTCTCTCCTCTTGCCTCTGTTAGTATTCCTAGACTGGAGCTAATGGCAGCTGTGTTAGGTCTGCGACTTACAGAAGCAATAACCAAAGTACTAGGAATGTCAATGAATCAGCCAAGGTTTTGGTCAGATAGTATGAATGTACTGTGGTGGATAAGAGGCAGAGGACGAAAATACAAACCATTTGTTGCCAACAGAATAGGTGAAATTCAAAGTTGCTGTGATCCTAGTCAGTGGCAATATGTTCAGACTCGCGAGAATCCTGCAGATATGGTGACTCGAGGTGTATCTGTGGCAAACTTAGCAAATGAAGAACGATGGTGGAATGGTCCTGAATTTCTAGTAAAGTCAGAGGCAGAATGGCCAAGCTGTCCAATTCAACAAGGAGAGGTTACACAAAAGGAACTACGATCAAGTGAGCAGAGAAAGCTACCCTCTGAAATGACACTTTTCACTGATAAGATGATCAAGGAGTGGCGTCTAGCACCAGAGCGCTTTTCAAGTTGGATAAAGTTAACAAGAATCCAGGCGTGGGTTAATAGATTTATAACTAACTGTAGGGGATCTAGACAAGGTCGCTTGACAGGAGACCTAGTACCTGATGAAATTAGGGATGCTGAAATAAAATTCATAGGCGAGGCACAACAGGAATCGTTCACTGAGGACTATTCTGCTCTGAAAGGTGGTAAAAGGTTACCAGAGAATTCTAAACTTTTGTGTTTCAAGCCACGTATGGATGAAGACGGACCGATGAGATGCGAAGGCAGACTTAAATATGCAAAATATTTAAGCTATGATGTGAGGTTTCCTATCATACTTCCCCGTAAGAACTGGGTAACAAAGCTACTGGTTAAGCATTATCACGAAGCTGGGAACCACTGCGGTGGAACAAATCATACTTTATCAGATATGTCGTCACGGTTTTGGATAGTCTCGGGTAGACAAGAAATTAGAGAATGGGAGAAAGAATGTAACGAGTGTAAAAAAATGTACTGCCAAAGTGGCAACACAGGTTATGGCTCCACTTCCTTTACACAGATTGCAAACGTCCTTACGTGCCTTCTCTTACACAGCTGCTGACTTTGGGGGACCATTTTTCACGAAGCAAGGATGGCGAAAACCTCGACAGAAAAGGTATTTGTGTTTGTTTGCATGTTTGTCATCAAGAGCAGTGCACCTAGAAATGGCATATGGACTAGATACGGACTCATTCTTAAATGCCTTGTACAGAATGGTAAACAGAAGAGGACTTCCACAGAAAATAGTGTCTGATAAAGGAACAAATTTTGTAGGGGCAGTAAAAGAACTGAGAAATTTTGTTGGCAATTTGAACCAGAATAAAATAAAGAGAAATACAAGTTACAAGATAGGTACAGGGATTGAGTGGGAGTTCAATCCTCCCATGGCACTTCATTTCAGAGGTGTATATGAAAGCATGATAAAGGCAGCTAAGAAATAGGTTTTTGCCATCTTAGGTAATGCTGAGGTGACAGACGAAGAGTTGATGACTGCATTTACCGGTGCTGAGGCTCTAATCAATTCTAGGCCGCTGACGTACCAGTCTGCCTCACCAGAGGACAACACTCCACTCACTCCTAATCACTTTTTACATGGACAGATGGGAGGCAGATTCGCACCGGAGTACGTGGACACCAGTGATTACAATCCACGGAAGAGATGGAGGAGAGTTCAGGAGTTGGTACGGCACTTCTGGAGTTGATGGTTGAAGGAATGGTTGCCAGGTTTAAGTGCGAGAAAAAAGTGGTATAAAGAAAATAGAGATGTAAAGGTTGGTGATGTTGTTCTAGTCATTTCTCTAGACACACTGAGAGGTCATTGGCCAATGGAAAGGATCACCGAAGTTAAACCTGGGAAGGATGGTCATGTCAGAGTTGTAAATATTAAAGTGGGAAATAGTGAATATGTCAGGCCTATATCTAGATTATGCCCTTTAGAACTGAACACTGAAAATCAGTAGAAAGTGCAGTACAGTGTATATATTTCATAAAAGCTTATAGTTTAATTTAGCGCTCGATATAAGTGAATTATATCGAGGAGGGGGAAGAGTGTACAGGAGGGAATTGGTGTAAAATTATTAATATTTTGGGATAACAGAGTATAGTTGTGACGAGGCATTTACAGTACTTTATTTGATTATACTAAGTTGTGGCGCATAGCGGATGTTGGCTACCCTGAACAACAGAGGGCAGCAGTGTGCCATCCACGTCATCAGAGGTGAAGTGGATGAGAGCAGAAGCTCGGGAGTCAGGCCATCACCACCTCAGCTAGACAGAACACCTGCAAGTGTACTCGGCACTTGGCAGCAGAAGGGCTCGATGCTAACAGAGGTACATATACCAACTTAAGATAATCCAGCTATAAATTCTGTAACCTTGAATCGTGTGACACTTACTTAAAATGTGCAATTGTTAAATATAGAATTTTATATTTTCACCTGTATTTCTGTAGTCCATCAGTCTCCAGAACAATGTCAGTATTGTGATACCAGTATGAAAGTGAAGCTTGGACATTGTTGGAGGGACATAAGCCTAGAGTGAGTGCAGTGAAAATGAGTCATTTGAAAGGAGCATGTTTAGTCACATGGAGAGACAGACTGACAAATGAGGAAGTGAAGGAGTGTTGTGGTGTAGATGTGGATGTGACAGGAAGAGTTAGAAGAAACACATTGTGGTGGTTTGAGAGACTGATGAGGAGAGTGTATGTGAATGAGGTGGAGGTGGGGGGAGGAAGGGGAAGGCCAAGGATGAGATGGAGAGATGGAGTGGAGAGGTATGTGAGGGAGGGGGTGTGTGAGCTGGGAGCAGGACAGTGATATGGCAGGGGACAGGGTGACATGGAGGCAATTTGTTTGTGGCCCCCCCCCCCCATGGGATTAAGGTGTCTGGCAATAGATGGATAGATAGAAAAGGGAACTGTACTTTGTTTTTGTTGATTTAGCAAAGGCCTTTGACAGTGTCCCAAGAGATGTGGTGAAGTGGGCAATGAGAAAGCTTGGGATGGAGGAGTGGCTGGTTAGGGTGGTTATGGCCATGTATGTGGGTGCTCACACCCAGGTAAGAGTGAATGGAGGTTTGAATGATGAGTTTTCTGTGAATATTGGTGTGCATCAGGGGTCAGTTTTGAGTCCCTTGTTGTTTATCATGGTACTTGAAGCCTTCTCATGTGACTTCAGAAATGGACTCCTGTGGGAGATGTTGTATGCTGATGATTTGGTGTTGATTGCAGAGAATGAAAGGGATGTGGAGGAAAGATTTAGGATGTGGAAAGATGGTATGGGGCACAAGGGCTAAAGTGTAAATGCAGATAAAACAAAGTGATGAGATCTAGGGTTGGTGGCAGTACTGTCAAAGAAGAGGGAGAATGGCCATGCGCAATTTGCCACAAGGGCATGGGAAGTAATTCCATCTTGTTCAGTGTTTGTGATAAGTGGGTGCATAAGAGATGTAGTGGTATTAGAGGTACACTGCGAGATAATGCTGATTTTATGTGTGTGGTGTGTTGATGAGAGTATTTGGAGATTTTCAGACATGAAACAATTGAATCTGCTGATGAGTCTCTTGGGTGCATGGAAGAGTTTTGTTATTTGGGAGACATGTTATGTGCTGGAGGTGGGACTGGAGCAGCCCTGTGGCTAGGATGAGAAGTGGTTGGAAGAAGTTTAGGGAGCTGTTGCCTCTCCTGACATTTAGAGGACTCTCCCTACTTGCTAAGGGGTCTTTGTATGCAGCATGTGTTAGGAGTGTGATGCTGTATGGTAGTGAGACATGGACAATAAAGGCAGAGGATATTTGCAGGTTTAAACGTACAGAAATGACAATGATTAGGTGGATGTGCAGTGCGTCCCTGCGTGCAAGGCCTGGGGGGGGCTGGGTTTACGATGGAAGAGTTGAGAGGTAGGATGGGACTGGAGTGTATTGGTGTTGTGATGAGGAGAGGTAGGCTGAGGTGGTTTGGACATGTGGAGAGGATGGGAGATGATAATTGGGTGCAGAGGGTGAGAAGTGTTAATACTGGGGGAGGGGTTGGGAGGGGTAGACCGAGAAAGACATGGGACGAGGTCATTAAGTGTGACTTAAGGGTTAAGGAACTGAACAGGGAGGCTGCCAGGGATCGAGCAGCATGGAGAGCCGCCATTAGGTGACCAAGGCCGACGCATGCAAGCATGTTGGAGCCTTCAAAAACGAAATGAAAACGAAACGAAACGAAAAGATATCCCTAGGTTGAGTGGGTTATACAGCACTCCACCAAAAGTTTATCTGGGGTTATATTGTGTTGTGGGAATGGCTCAGTCTGTTGGCATGAGTAGGAATGTGGTACTGGGAGTAGGAAATGGAAATATGATGCAGGAGAGACACTGATAACAATGAGGTGTTGCCAAACACATGAAAAATCACTATGCAGAGTGGAAGAGGAGTGTTATATATGGATGGTGGAGCCTTTATAAACAATATGATATGAAACAATTGCTACCATGGAACCACACACACTCTTCCTATCCTAGAATTGCCAGCCAAGGAAGCACACACCCTTTTCTCATCCTAAAATTGCCAGTCAAGGAAACACACACACTTCTCTATCTATCCATCTACCGATCCATCTACTGTCAGACGCCTTAATCCCGTAAGGGGTGGCCACAAACAAATCACCTTCATGTCACCCTGTCCCCCACCATTTCATTTCCCTGCTCCCAGCTCACACCCCTCTCTCTCATACACCTCTCCACTCCAACCATCCATCCATCTCATCCTTGGTCTCCCCCTCCCTCTCCCCACCTCCACCCCATTCACATACACTTTCCCTGTCAGTCTCTTGCTCTCCACTGCCAAACCACCTCAGTGTGTTTCTCCTAAAGCTTCCTATCACATCCACATCACAACATTCCTTCACTTCCTCATTTGTCAGTCTGTCTCTCCATGTGACTCCACA
This sequence comes from Birgus latro, assembly GCA_018397915.1. Lineage (NCBI taxonomy): Eukaryota > Metazoa > Arthropoda > Malacostraca > Decapoda > Coenobitidae > Birgus > Birgus latro. The sequence continues at coordinate 49,638 of JAGKTI010003510.1, forward strand.
TGCTCCTCTCAAATAACTCATTTCCACTGCTCTCCCTCTTCACTTCTGTCCCTCCAACAGGGTCCAAGTTTCACTTCCATACGTTAGGGTTGATATCACAATACTGTCATGCAGTAACTTATTCACTTCCACGCTCACTTCCCTGTTCCTTATCACTGCTTTCAAGGAACCAGCAACCTTTCTTCCTTGCTGTACCCTTTCAAGCACTTCACCCACTAAACATCCATCCTTACTCATCACACTACCCAAGAACTTAAATGCACTCACATTTTCCATTTCCTCCTCATCCAACCTCATTGTACATTCATTGATGTCATCTCCCTCAAAGGCAATAACTTTACTCTTCCCTACATTCACCTTTAGATTCTATTTCTTACACACTCTCCCAAACTCATCTACCAAACCTTGAAGCTCCCCTTCGTCTTCAATTAAAAAACATAGCACATCGGCAAACAACAGTACAGGGAGTTTCCAAACACTGCCCTCTCTCATTAAGGCCGCTCCAACATCCACTGGCCGACCTTGTATCTCTTTTATAACCCCATCCATATATACAAATTGAACAACCATGGAGACATGACACATCCCTGTTTCAATCCAATCTTCAAATGGAAAGATTCACTCAGTTTGCCATCCACACGCACTGCAGCCTTAGCACCCTCGTACATCCTCTTCACAGCATTCAACAACTTCCGATCTACTCCATATATTCTTAATACTTTCCACAATCCTTGTCTATCCACCCTGTCATATGCTTTCTCCAAATCCATGAAGGCCACATACAAGACCTTTCCCTTCTGTAGAAACTTTTCCACTAAAGATCTAAGAATGAATATCTGATCTACACAACCTCTTCCCTTCCTAAAACCTCCCTGTTCTTCTCCAACTAATTCCTAACTCTGTCAGTAAGTTTTTTTTTTTTTTTTAAATGCAAGGAAGAAGGAACCAAAGGCCATGGGCATGCATACTATTCCTTCCAAGAAAAAACAAAAACAATACAAAAGAGAGCCAAATTCAAGATCTATTCATTTTGAGATGCCTGGACACACTGCGTTTGAAAGACTGGAGATCATAGGAAGTAGGAAATACAGACAGAGGAAGACAGTTCCAGAGTTGACCAGTTGCATAAAGGAAGGACTGGGAGTAATGGTTAACTCTTGCATTAAAGAGCTGGACAGAAAAGGGATGAGAGTCTGTTGCTAGAAGGGTACTACGTGCCCGTCGTAGAGGTGGAGGGATACAAGCAGACAGTTCAGAGGAACAGTGACCGTTGAAGTAGTGATAGAAGAGAGATAAAGATGCAACAGTGCAGTGAAGAGACAGTGGTTAAAGGGAATCAGTAAGAGGAGGAGAGTTAATGAGATGAAAAGCCTTTGACTCCACCCTATTGAGAAGAGCTGCATGTGGGGAGCCTCCCCATACATGAAAGTTGTACTCCACACACGGGCGAATAAAACCCACATACAAGGGCAACAACTGTGCAGGGGTAAAGAAAGTTCCTATTACACTAAGAAGGCAAAAGCCCCTACAATTACCACAAACTTCTTTTTCCCCTTTTCCTTTATACAGGAGAATTATTATACCTGACTAATGATACTGGAAAAGGATGCCTTCAGGTGGTGCCACTGATATAAACATGCTGCTCCACTGCCTAGTTATACAAACATCCTTCAAGTCCCCCATTATTTCCCCAAAATGAAGATAGTGGACAGTGCAAGAACAGTAGTTTCAGTCTGAAGTCCACTGGGTTTACATTCAAATAAACCTGAAGCCAGAAGCAACAGCCATAACAAAATAAAATAGACATCCTTGGGCAAAGTGTGTTGTTATTACTGAATGCAATATTGATACCACAGGGGGGACTGTGGATATATGCTACAGCATACAACACTGATTATTATCACTAATTATTGCAAAGTAATATTATAATGATGCCTATTTAATTTTGTTGTGGCTATCATACAGTAATTATTGTTTAGATACAATCTCATTGTGGAGTTACAAATTACTTCATAAATAATGCTTTCAAGCAATTTTGTTTGAGAAGGCTCTGTGAGGAGCCAGAAAGCAATGTCTTCATGCGGTTGCACTATGACTATGCAGTGGAGCCGGCCAGTTATACAAACATGCCTCACCTCCCTCCCATCCCCTCTTATTATGGAGTTAAGAGATTATCACCAGTAACATCTTCACTAACAGTGCTCTCCACTACATGAAATAACAAGTGTTGACTAAATGCCTACACATGGTGGTGCTATGCACCTGGTGTGGAGTGGTTGTAGTGTCTACCCTAGAGCCAAACCTGCTCATATTTCCCTGCACCTCGCCGTGGGAAGCACCCTGGTTCATCTCAGGTGAGGCACAGTCTGCCACACAGAGACACCAGATTCCTACACATCCCTACACAGTTATTGTACGGCACCCCAGCAAAAGCTAATACAGTATAACTAAGATGTATCAAACCTAACATGCTTTTGTATAATTTCAATACTGCATTCTCTATCTACCTATCTACTGCCAGATGCCTTAATCCTGTAAAGGGTGGCCACAAACAAATTGCCTCCATGTCGTCCTGTCTCCTGCTGTTTCACTGCCCTGCTCCCACCTCACATCCCCCCTCTCTCATATACCTCTCCACTCCATCCCTCCATCTCATCCTTGGCCTCCCCCTCCCTCTCCACCTCACTCATATACACTCTTCTCATCAGTCTCTCACTCTCCATTCTCTCTCATGGCCAAACCACATCAATGAGTTTCTCCTAACGATTTCTATCACATCCACATCTACACCACAACGCTCCTTCACTTCCTCATTTGTCAGTCTGTCTCTCCATGTGACTCCACATGCTCCTTTCAAATAATTCATTTCCACTGCTCTCACTCTTCACTTCTGTCCCTCCAACAGGGTCCAAGCTTCACTTCCATACGTTAGGGTTGATATCACAATACTGTCATGAAGTAACTTTTTCACTTCCATGTTCACTTCCCTGTTTATTATCCCTACTTTCAAGGAACCAGCAACCTTTCTTCCTTGTTGTACACTTTCAAGCACTTCACCCTCTAAACTTCCATCCTTACTCATCACACTACCCAAGTTCTTAAACACACTCACATTTTCCATTTCCTCCTCATCCAACCTCACTGTACATTCACTGACTTCACTACTCTCAAAGACCGTAACATTACTCTTACCTACATTCACCTTTAGATTCCATTTCTTACACACTCTCCCAAACTCATCCACCAAGCCTTGCAGCTCCCCCTTTATCCTCACTTAACAACACAGAATCATCTGCAAACAACAGTACAGGAAGTATCCAAACATTGCTCTCTCTCATTAGGGCTGCTCCAACATCCAGTGCCCTGCCTTGAATCTCTTTCATAACTCCATCCATACACAGACTGAACAACCGTGGAGACATGACACATCCCTGTTTCAATCCAACCATCAAATAGAGAGATTCACTCAGTTCACCATCCACATGCACTGCAGCCTAAGCACCCTCGTACATACTCTTCACAGGATTCAACAACTTCCCATCCACTCCATAGATTCTTAATACAGTAATCCCTCCAATATCCGACGTAATAGAGCCAAAGGCATGTCCAGATATTGGTTTTGTCCGGATATTGGTCCTGAAGCTCAAGCACTGGTTTTTCATGACCCTAACCTAACCTAACCTAAATCAGAAAACTACCTTCCTACCTCCCTACTGGACATGTATAGCACTTATTTAGGTCCCTTTTCACATAAATAATGCATACATAGCATGAATTTATTGAATTTTAACCAAAAAATGATGATTTAGGGGTGAGTGAGTCATAGGAGCTCAGAACTTGCCAGCATAGTATAAGTTAGTATCGGACATGGAAATCATCTTTTCTCACATTTTATGCACTAAATTATTGGATACAAAGCATCAAATACAGTAAATGATGTTAATTGCTACCAGAAAAATGGTTGTAGGTTAAGTTGGGTTAGGTTTGGTTAGGTTAGGTTATGACCGGAAATGAAATTCACTGCTTCAACCTTTTTCACAGCTGGTGCACTTAATAACCATGCATGAAAGAATTAAATTAAATGCAGGAAATTATGGTTAACACAATGTTAGGTTAGGTTAGGACCGGACATGAAATTCACTGCTTCAACCTTTTTTCTAGCTGTTTTACTTAAGAACCATGCATGGATAAATTAAATTGCAAGCAGGAAATTATGATTAACATTTAGGGTAACTTCTTAACACATTAACAGCATCATGAAAACAGGTTAGGCATGAAAATCTTTATGGTAACCATAGGTTAGGTTAGGTTAGGACCGGACATGAAATTAACTGCTTCAACCTTTTTTCTAGCTGTTTTACTTAAGAACCATGCATGGAAAAATTTAATAGCAAGCAGGAAATTATGATTAACATTTTCGGTAATTTTTTAACACATGTACAGCATGGTGAAAACACGTTAGGCATGAAAATCTTTATGGTAACCATAGGTTAGGTTAGGTTAGGTTAGCACCGGACATGAAATTCAATGCTTCAACCTTTTTTCTAGCTGTTTTGCTTAAGAACCATGCATGGAAAAATTAAATAGCACGCAGGAAATTATGATTAACATTTTCGGTAATTTTTTAACACATGTACAGCATGATGAAAACACGTTAGGCATGAAGTTACGGTACTTACGAACAAAAAGCGGCCGTCCTGATGTAATAACCCACACTATCACCTCAGACCTGACAGGAAGACATTGCACCTGACACACCTTTCCACTTGAGAATCACCAGCACTTCTCACCAACACTTTCACCAAGGTTTTTTTTTTTTTATAACTGGAATAACATCACTTCACTGCACTGTACACAACAGTAAATTCTCGTGTGGTCTAGTGACGATCCATGGAGCCTTGTGAACTTCTCAGCAGCAGCTTTCAGCTCTGTTCCAATTACCAACACACCAGCAACACGTTGCTGTCGATATGAAATCAACGTGGAGCGGTCGATGTCTGCATACTTAGGAGTAAACATCACCTTCCTCTGCACGTTTCGTCTGGTCTTCGATGCGAAATCAGCCGTGTACTGCTGCAGTTTGTCTCGGGACTTCTTGATATCAAACAAGGTGGAGTGAGGGAGGTTGAACTCACGTAAGATGCGCCCTGTTGACCAGCCAGCGTCCACCTTGTCCAATAGCTGCCTCTTCTTCTCCAGAGTCAGAATCACTCTTTTCCTCTTCTCAGGAGGCGGGGCCATCATCACACACATGATGAAGAAGGTGAAGAGCAGTATCAAGCACTGTAGGAGGTAGGGTATCACCACAAAAGCAATCACTTCGGCCGCCATTTTCGGAGTTGTTCATGAGGGAGGAGGGGAGTGGGTAATGGCGACCGATAGTGGAGTCACGAGTGTAAACAGAGGGGATCGGCACGCGCGGGAAATTCAAACTGACGCGGTCCCAAAAAATCGAAAATTAATCGATTTTTTCCAGATTTTTTTTCATTTTGGGGGTTGGGCAGCCCAGGATGTCCGGTTAGTGAGTATGTCCGGTTATTGGACGTCCGGATATTAGAGGGATTACTTTCCATTTTTCCTATCCTAAAATTGCCTGCCAAGGAATTACACACACTTCCCATCCCAGAACTAACTTTAAGAAGATTTTGAACATACAACAATATCATCATCATCATCATCACCATCTAATGTAATAAAAAAAAGAAAAAAAAAAAGAAAAAGATATCCCAAGGCTCAGTGGGTTCCACTACAGACTCATCTGAGGTTAACATGTGTTGTGGCAATGGCTCAGTCTGCTGGCATGGGTAGAAGTGTGGTACTGGGTGTAGGAAATGGATAAATGATGCAGGACAGACACTGATAACACACAGCTGTCACCAAAACATACAAAAAATTGCTTAATCATGTGGAAGATGAGTGTTATATATGGACCAAGCTGTATGCTGGAGCCGTTATAAATGATACCACAAGAAGCAACTGCCACCCAAGGAACCATATACACTTTTCCCATCCTAAAATTGCCAGTCAAGGAACCTCTAACCCTAAAATTGCCAGTCAAGGAGCCAAACACCTTTTTCTCACCTCAAAATTGCCAGCCAAGGAATTACACATACTTTTCTCATCCTAGAATTGCCAGTCATGGAAGCACATACCCTTTTCTCATCCTAAAATTGCCAGTCAAGGAAGCACACACACTTTTCTGTCTCTCTGTCTATCCATTGCCAGACGCCTTAATCCCATCAGGGATGGCCACAAACAAACTGCCTCCATGTTGCCCTGTCCCCGACCATTTAACTGTCCTGCTCCTAGCTCACACCCCTCTCCACTCCATCCCTCCATCTCATCCTTGGCTTCCCCCTCCTTCTCTCCCCCTTCCACCTCACTCGCATACACTCTCCTTGTCAGTCTCTCACTCTCCACTGCCAAACCATCTCAATGTGTTTCTCCTAACGCTTCCTATCACATCCACACCACAACATTCTTTCACTTCCTCATTATCAGTCTGTCTCTCCACGTGACTCCACATGCTCCTCTCAAATAACTCATTTCCACTGCTCTCACTCTTGACTTCTGTCCCTCCAACAGGGTCCAAACTTCACTTCCATACGTTAGGGTTGATATCACAATACTGTCATGCAGTAACTTATTCATTTCCATGCTCATTTCCCTGTTCCTTATCCCTGCTTTCAAGGAACCACCAACCTTTCTTCTTTGTTGTACCCTTCCAAGCACTTCACTCTCTAAACTTCCATCCTTACTCATCACACTACCCAAGTACTTAAATGCACTCATATTCTCCATATCCTCCTCATCCAACCTCACTGTACATTCAGTGACTTCACTTCTCTCAAAGACCATAACTTTACTCTTCCCTACATTCACCTTTAGATTCCGTTTCTTACACACTCTCCCAAACTCATCCACCAAGCCTTGCAGCTCCCCTTCGTCTTCATTTAACACAGAATCATCTGCAAACAACAGTACAGGGAGTTTCCAAACACTGCCGTCTCTCACTAGGGCCGCTCCAACATCCACTGCCCGACCTTGTATCTCTTTTATAACCCCATCCATGTATAGATTGAACAACCATGGAGACATGACACATCCTTGTTTCAATCCAACCTTCAAATGGAAAGATTCACTCAGTTTGCCATCCACATGCACTGCAGCCTTGGCACCCTCATACATACTCTTCACTGCCTTCAACAACTTCCCATCCACTCCATATATTCTTAATACCTTCCACAATCCTTGTCTATCCACCCTGTCATATGCTTTCTCCAGATCCATGAAGGCTGCATACAACTTCTTGCCCTTCTCTAGAAACTTTTCCACTAAGGATCTAAGAATGAATATCTGGTCTACACAACCTCTTCCCTTCCTAAAACCTCCTTGTTCTTCTCCAACTAATTC